>JAHZNP010000702.1:0-40700 GCA_020615345.1 Triops cancriformis
AAAATGTGGGGGGGGGGGGGGTTCGAACCCCCCAACCCCCCGTAAATACGCCCCTGCCAAGTATTACCCTTTCCTTGACATACTTCGACCCCGTAGCTGTTTACGCCCACGTCAGTTCTTTTCTTTATATGTTTGACTGGAGTTACAATATTGACATGTTTCATTTCTTGCAATCTCTACGCAGTAATTGTTTCAGACGTACTATTTCTAACTCGAATGTCTGCAATATGGCTTTTTCATTTATATCGATTTTCGCTAATTTTGAATGCGTTTTGCGTAGATTGCATCAGTTGTATTTATATTTGGTCCCATATCTAAAGAGCTGCTGAAAGACAAGAGAGTATTTCTGCGATAGTACTTTACTAGCTCACATTTCTGCTGCATGGCAATCACTTTCGGGTCAAATACTGCTCTGAATAGTCATTGTGTTCCCTGGGAAGTAAAAACGATGCTTCATTTGTCCCTTTTATTCAAATTCGATAACAGTATTCTCAGCAGTACCTAGTTCTGCAACAATTGCTTGCATTTCTAGCTGCAGTATTACTAGCTATTAACATTTGCAAGTTTTGCCAGTACTCCGTAACTCTAGCCCAGGGTTGTGTTTACCAAACCCGTTCCGGTACCGTGCAGTTTTTCGTTCAAGAACAACAGGGAGGGAGCCTTACGGTGTTTGAAATTACTGCAGCAATCTGGGGATTCCAAGCCAGAAACGTGATGACTCCGTCAATAATATCGTTAGCCAAGAGGCGAAATTCTTGTTACACCCAAGTTCGTGGCGGTCTTCGCCCCAATACTGGCGAAAAGTATCAGTTTTCTTGCGCGGATACGGGTGGCAGTAATGTACCAGTACCGTCTTGGAGCTTTCCAATAAAAGCTTTAGGACTAGGAGCAATAAAGACCTTTTGTTCGTGGAATTACAAAGAGTTATACCGATCCTTTGTTTTTCTTTCACAAGAACTCAACAAACAGCCTTTGGAAACGCGTGTGTGGCGAAACTGTGCGAAAAAGATCACCGTGGGCTGCAAGTACGGTATTAGCTCCCTTTAGCTTTTAAAACCCTCCTACCCCCCAGAAAGTACTCCGTTTCCAATGTAAAAGCGTCCTCAGCAACCCCTTACGTGACCAGCTACCCTCGGAGGGGCAGTACTGGGACTAGCTGGCCAGAGAAACTCCTTGATCGGTTGTTTCACGAAGGAAACGGGTTACACCGAACCCGAGCAGCAGTAATAGTCCCTCTGGTCGCGTCCGTACCCCAGTGCAAGGCAGTTTTAGACCTTGAACCTTTACTCGCCCCCCTTACTCTCAAAAATCCTTCAGAAAGTAACTTCCAACTCGGTCCAAAGATCCTTTCCCCTTTAAAAAGCTCTTACGCCAAGGACGCAGTAATTCTAAAACTGACCATCCACAGTAATTAAACCGATCGCCCCTCCCCCCGCCACACATGATATTTTACCGTATATGAAGCCATATCAACCAAATTCCGACCGTTATGAACTCTTATCTTATTTCTCCCCCGGAGAAATTATGAACGACCAGATGTATAACTTATTTCTACCAAAACTGTGCCCCTCCGGGCGTCACGCCCCCCCCCCTTTTTTTCGGAAAAGTCAGTTTGAGCTCTTTAAGACGATTTACTCCATTCAGCCTCATCCTAGGTGACGTGCCCCCCGGGGCGCCATGCCCCCCCCTTTATTCGACCTAAAATGTAAGTTTGAAGTTATCTTTTAGAATGATTTACCCGTTTCATCCTAATTTCACCTTAAAGGGGGGGTTGACACTAAAAAAAGTCAGTTTGAAGTTCGTTTAGGATGATTTACCCTTCACCCTTCAGTTTTGGGAGTCAGCCACCTGACAAAGAGATTAATAGTTCGCACAATTGTGCCAGTACTATCTTTACATTGTACATGGATGCACTGCATAGCAGTAGGAGAGTACGTTGCTAGGAGCAAGGAGGGGCAAGAGGAGTATGCACCCGCTCATTTACATCCAGAATTTCTTCACTGGGGGGGAGTATGCTTGCGTGCCTGGAAAAATGTCTACGTTTTCGTGTGTATCTAGTTCTGGGACAAAAATTTTTGAGGAGCCAAAAGTTGTTGAAGACCACGCCTAATGTCATGCACATGCACGGAGGATACTTGAAGCAGCGAAGGTGTGTACTGCACCGTACACAGGGAGGGTGGCAACTGCCATCCCCCTCCCTTTCCCTTTCCACCCCCCTTTGGGGGCATACGTCTACACGGAGCAACGCAACCTCGTCAGCAGATCGATTAATTACAGTGCCCCTTGCTTGCATGACAGACGAAAAGTAATGAGGCTCATCTCCTTCTTTTCCATTAGACCCATGGATAAAAAACCCCACATGTACCCACACTCGGTGAGGAACACACGGGAGCAAAGTCTCAGTCGAGCGAGGAGGGTAAAATATCCCTATTATTACACAAAACAAGAGCCTGTGTTGCCAAAAAAAATAATAAAGAAGTTCCCGCCTTTTCATCGACTTTTTTTCTTACAGTTTTTTTTATTTTCTAAATGTGAGGGATTTCTGTGTTGGGGGAGTTGGCTAACGCTCATTAATTTCAGAAAAGATGGGAAAAAAGAGGAATAACAAGATACCCACCTCCTTTGGGGGGTGGGGGGTGGGGGGTGGGAGAGGCGCAGAAATTGGCCTGAGGCGCTTTCGCTGTGAAAGTCAGCAATTTGGACCGTAGAGCGCGATGCAAATTCACGCTTCCCTGGCTTGTCCTCTCTTGCCTGCTTCTTTTTCTCCATTTTTTGGCGTTTTTCGCCCTAGATCTTTGAAGAAGCTGGAAATCCTTTTAAGGAGCAGCTTCAGGACACGCAGTTATGCTTCTGTGAATGTCATCAAAGACCCCTGGAAAGTTGTATACATCGACTTTTACATGTAATCTAAAAGCCTCGCTCGGTTTTCCCCCTTTTTTATAAACAAAAGGTAATATTACTACGACATACGCTCAATGCTAAAACATGCTCATTCTGCTCAATACTTTATACCCATTCGGGTAAAAAGAAAAGGGGGGGGGATCCAGAAGGTGTTCACTTACGCAGCAATAAAAGTGTTACCAACCCTAAATGTTTCGAAAAGGCGACTAAAAGCGAACCCCACCCTACCCCAGAATGGGGTATTAAAACTTCTTGACGCAAAAAGAAACGACCCCTTTCGTTGGCCAGGACTTGTTTGCTGACCCTTGCCCCCCACCCCCCCCACCCCCACCCCCGGAGGGTGAACAGGAGTCCAGAGGGGGAAGAAAATGGAACTGTCTTTTCTGTTTCTTTTCTTTTTCTTTAAAGACAAAGTAATGAAACCTGGGGGTTATTGGAAATACGTCCAAAAAAAGGGGCGGAGCTAGACATACCACACCTATTACTGTTTAGCTTTGCTTAATGGAATTACGGGGACTTACAGCTTATAGAAAATGGTCCCTTTTAGCTTTTTATTGACGAGAAACCTTTAAAACCTTTAAGACAGTTCCCCCAGCACAGCGAGATCCCTCCCCTTTTATCCCCTAGGGGGGGGCTAGTGAAGCCCACGTGTCCCTTTTGAAGGTGGAGGGGAAAAAGGTTACCCTGGGGGGAAGATCTTTTTCAAATTTCGGGGCTCGCCCGTAGGTTTTAAGAAAATTAGATCTTTTTCTTCAACCACCCCCCCCACCCTCCCCATTCTCGTTCTTCCTTAAAAGGGGGGGGGCATTTTTCGATCCGAAACTGACAAGAGTCGTTGGCCAGCGTCGAGGAAATTAAATTTCTGCCGGGTGGCTAGGTTACGTCCGGTATTTCTTAGCCCCTGGGCGAAATCGGGGTTGGGGCTATCGTAGCAGAAACCGAACCCGCGCGCCCCTCTGCGACGGGAAGTTTTGTTTCCGGGCCGCAGTAATAAAAGCACTGCCTCTAGAGAGTCCACTTGAAAGGAAGATAACCTGAGCCCAAGTTTATGTGGAGAAACTTGGGTGCTATTCCCTAACACAGTCGACCAACAGGTACAATCCTCTTGTACGTACCCTCCCCCCCCCCTGAATCGTTCCCCCATGTGTTAGGGGGGAGGGGGTGTTATGGAAAGTTGTCACGAAGTAGCCTCCGAGCCATTGAAAGTTTGACGTACATTACGTACTTCGATCTTCAACTTCTCTTCTCAATCTTAATCCGCGCTAAAACAACAGTTGCCCCACCCACCCCACCCCCGGGGGGGGGGGAGTTGGAGATGAAGATTGATCGCCCGTAACGCTGTAATCTTGGTAAAGGTAAGGGTTGGGAAGGGGGAAGGGTTAGAATTCGGCAGCTTTCTGTTTTGATGTTCCATTATGCATCGTGTTAGACAGTGTAGAGGGCCCGCAGGAGTCAATTAAAGCCCGGAGTAGCCCCAGGGCAACGAGATTTGCTGGCGCTATGGAAATGAAGGGGTGTGAATATCAGGATCATTGCCTCGCACCCTGGCCAGTACACGAGGTTACGTTACTGTACCCGTACACACGTACTCTACTGTACATGTACGTACATGTACATTGCAGAACACGGTAGAAAGGCTCGTGTAACATAGCGACTTGTCTGATATACACCTTCCATAACTCCGTAACCCGAGCCAGGGCGCTTATCCCCTGGAGGGGTGGAGGGTGGAAGGGTGGAAAAAGGGGGGTAAGGAGATAAAATAGGGTCATTGTTAGCATACGGCAAGGTCTGTCTTCGGTTTCATTGAAAAAGCCGTGTACCCGTTCACCCTCCTTTTACCCTAGGAGGGTGGTAGGGTAAAAGGAGGGTGAAAGTACTCGTTGGGTTGATGAAAACCCAAGCCCTTTCGTCATTGGCATGCGTAACCCCAAGAAACCCCCTTCTCAGCCCCCGGGGCCAAGTTTTAAGATGCATAGTGGCGGCGTTTTATACTCTACGCCAGTGCAGTGCTGTGTGTCGTAGCTCATTTAGACCTGTATGCAGATGAGGATCAACAGAGAGCCCACACACACATACACAGACATCACTTTCATGTAAAACTGGGGAACAGGGGCACCGTATGCTCCAGCTTAACAGCTTCATTTTCAGCCCCTTGCTACCCTTTCCTGTGGATCGTTACTCAAAGAACAGGGTTCAGTCCTAACCCTAACTTTAAACCCTTTTTCCCTTCCCGTTAAACCAACACTTAGTTTATTGGCTACGGAAGAGAAAAGTTGGAATGCAGGATAGTTAGAGGGATAAATTCCAATTAGAGTCAAGAAAGGGGTACTGTACTGGGATACTGTTGGATACTTGGTAAATAGTGAATGGGAGGAATGGAAGAAATGTTTTTTAAATGTAGTGTTCTGTGTTTATTGGAGTGTATTTTAGGTTTTGGGTTTTGTATCGTTTTTGGATTGGGGTTATATTTTGTATTATATTTCTGTTTGTAACGTCGGTCTAGGATCCTTTATTGGTAGCAAATTGTTAACAGGGAATTCGGAATGTAGAATTCGTTGCTGCTAAAAATAAATTGTATATTTGGAATTTAATTTGCGGAAGATGCGTGTTTTCGAGAGAAATAGATTGTTGCATTCAGCAATACCAACGATTAAAAAATATTTGGGATTTTATATATTTTTTGCGGTGTGTATTTTTTCTTCTTTGTAATAAGATCCTATTATTGACTATGACCTTTTATCAGTGTACATTGTTGAAAAGGAAACTCAAAATCTAGAATTTATTGCTACTAACAATGACTCCTACATTTTGGTTTTTCAATGCTTAAGATTGGTGTCTGTACTTCCCAGTACAAACACTTCCTAGTCCAAAGGCGAATCGTAAGCATTGAAACCCAAAATTTCTGGACCCAAAACTTTCTAAAACATCCAATACTACCAAAAATGAATTTAAGAACTAGGATTCTAGAAACTTTTGGTAATTTGCATTTTTTCAGTGAGATTCCAATGGTACAATAAGACCCTTTATCTTTGACATTTTTTTTGGTAGCAAGTAGTTAAAAGGAAATTCAAAACCTTGAATTCGTCGTTACTAACAATGACTTCTAAATGTTAAGTTTCACTAGCTGAAAATTCCTGTTTGTGAATCTAGCTAACAAAAATCGTAAATCCCTTGTTGGTGTCCATGAATTGTCTGACGAAGTAAATATAAAAAAGAAGCAGGTAGCAACACTTTTGGTACCAACAATGAATTTTCACCCCAAGCGTTGGAGTCTACAGACTTTCAGTGTTAGCAACAATGAATGTTCCCCTCGGCTTCCCGAACTTTCACTTCCGAACGACTGTGCAAACTAACATGCAAACTGTGAAGCCTAGGAAGGTACCCATTGGAACTTAGCTCACGTAAGTGCCGTGTAATTAGAATAGGGGGAGAATTATCACGTTGCGCGTTGCTCTACCGATTACGGAACACTAATGCTCCCAAAACTACTATAAATTACCCCATAATAGGATAAAAGTCGTTCCTTCTTCCGTAACAACATACATCACGTTTTATATGTAGTTAATGTCTTACCTGTACTAGGGGGAAACATTCCCTAAAAATTACTTTCTAAGGAAAAATCTTATTCAAATTCCCCTATAGTTACATCCGTTCCCTCTCAAGTTCACAGCGACAATGCTAAACCGAAAATTCATTGTTAGCCAAGCCTCCAGAATTTAGCCCGGAACCTTTTTCCTTCTTTTAGCAGGTCGCGCTGCTCGCGAGCATTCGCCCGAACCCGAACCAGGGAAACATTCTTTGTTGCCCAATGGCTGTTGGGGAAGTATAGGCTCCATTTTCATTGGGAAAGTCACGAATGGCAAAGAAGGGAAAATAAATAAATAATTGTACGAAAGTGCTGATGGCAAAGTCGGTAGCAACACGGTCGTGAATAAACCATCTCGCAATTAAAAGCTGGAAGTCAAGTTGGCAAGCCGTAAAGGTAATCTAAGCTTGTCGCTTGGTTGGTCAAGGTGAACAGCTAAACCCAACGCGAGCGGGTTGGCCCGTCTGTGTCTGTGTCTGTAATGCAAATGGGGTAAAATGTCGCCGTGGGTTGGGAAACGGAACAGATTGTCGTGACAATGCGAGTCTATCTTTTCCCCTCGCTGTGTTTGTCCCCGCTTTGATTTAGGTGAGATTTCACTCGCATACTAGTTAAATAAAAACTTTTTGTTTAAACTCCCTTCATCCAAAATAAAATAAAAGTCGTCCCATATGCATTAGACATCTTTCCCAGAAGACGAAGCCCGAATTGTATTGTCGAGTCAGTGCGTGGGTTATGACGCGGGAAACTTTCTTCATGGGGGGTGAAGGGGGTTAGAAGATGCGTTTGAAGAAGTGGGGTGTCAAAAAAGGGCAGATTTTGTCCCAGGATCCCTGAAAGAGAAAAGTTTAGCTCTTCAACTCTAGACAAAGCATAGCCTTCTACCCAAACGAATACAAAAGGCCGAATAAAAGGACAAATCGATCATTTTGCTCGCTTTTGCGGGGGCAGAGAAGAAGACATTTCTTCGGGGGACCATATCTTGACGGAAATGATGGAAACTGGACGCGATTTATACCAAACCTTTTTTTTCTGACTCAGTAACGTCATTGTGCCCAACAGTTTTCCTTCCGACATTTATCTTTGGAGGTATTTTTTAGGGAAAGATTCCGCTTAAGATTGTAAATGACCTGGGGCAACGTCTCCGGATATCATTGTACGCGAATTGTTGGGTTAGAAGAAGAGTTTTGAGTAATGAATAACCATTTGTACCCTTTTATGGAAGAATTTCTCATCTAAATGGCTCTTAACGTTACTAAATACCGTGACTCGATTTACGGTCATAATTCGTTCCATGAGGTCGGTATAATTCGATGCTCAAAAGTTGTCTAGTTACACAATAAATTATAAAATTCTTTGTTGATACAACCATTACTCATCTGGAAACTGCCATAGGAACTCTGTTTACGCTAGTAATTCGTTCTGTTTTAAGCCTTTAAGGCGTAAATAAAAGCTTACGACTTAAATCGAATGCATTGAGCTTTTTCGTAGAATCCAAGGAAGAAGCATTCGTTATTGCTGGTCTCGCGGAAAGTCGCTCTTAACGTCCTTAACTTCCGTGATTCGACTTACGATCATTTTTCGTTCCACTTGAACTTTCTATAAATGCTGTTTAAAGTTTCGTCTACAGCTCCGTCAGAGAATTCATTGTTGCTGGTACTGTACTTTAGCCTGGAAACTGCTGTAGGAACTCAATCTACGCTTGTAATCGGTTCTGTTTAAAACTGACTCGAAATTGAATGCATTGAGCTTTTTCTCGGAATTCGAGGAAGAAGCATTCATTGTTGTTGGGTTGGCGGTATCCGGCTTGGGAGCTATCGTAAATCGAAGCTGGTGTGTCACTGAAGACTCCGTTTTCACTGTTAAGATTTTTTTCCTCGAATGGGTATCGTTTTGTTCGGTTTTCAGTGTTTGGAAAGTCGCTGAGCTCGTTGAGCATTTTTTTTCTTTTTTGGGTGGTGTTTATTTCTGACGAGATAAAGACGTAGACGAGCGTTGTACAAAGAACTTGGAAGCAAGGAGTAGAAAAAGCTAAGAGACTGAAAAGAAAGAGAAAAGAAAAAACGAAAAAAGAAGAAGAAAAGGTTTATGGGACGCAGAGACTCATTGACAATGCATCACCTGATCTTCTGGTGACTGTCTCATAACAGCTTCTGGCCTAAGATGGCTACACGCGATGTTAGCAAAGATTCCCCTGAGTCAGTCGTGGTAAAACTTTTGCCTCTCTTCCATCCCCCAACTCTCTCGAGGTCCCTCCCCGAATTGCTGTCGCGAAACAGATAGCCCTCCTGCTTCTACCATGTTGCTTTTCGTGTTCTTTCCACTTTCGGGGTACTTTTCTCCTTTTGGCTAAAAACAAAACAAAAGAAAAAAAAGAATTTTGGGTGATTTTTTCCCTGACCTTTTTTCTTTCGTTTTAGCTTAAGGATCCCCGGCATGACTGTTGGATATTGCTTGCACACAACACGCCAAGATAGACCGTCACGTCGTATTAAGGTGTTAAGGGACGTAGAGCATGAGCTATATTATATATGACTGCAGAAATATGGGCTTTTGCCCAGATATCCTCTCTTCAGGGTTACAGGGGCGTCTGGTGCCCTGCAACTCCTCTGCTCGCTTGTCGAGAGACGTAAAGGAAGGATTACTCAAGTATGAAAAAAACCGGGAAGGTGACAATATTACTGCAGTCATGTGGGACGCAACGAGGCAGTACCAGGCCACCCTAGTGACGAAGGCAACTTAGGAGACACAAGTTATACCGGCTCTACCCTGAAAGGTGTCGATTCGCATTTACCAAGTAGTATACCCAGCGTAATGAAGACATTGAGCCAAGTGACAGCGAGCAGAAATTTGCTTTCCACCTTGCGGTGAAGCATTTCCCCTAAGGGAACTTTTGTCCGTCGGCCCAGCTTGGGGAAAGAAGGAGAGTAGGGAAATGGTAAGGGGGCACAAGGTGAGCTGAAGGAGATGGAGTAGCAGTGAGAAATGTTGCGGCAGCTTTCGGGAAAACGGAAGTAATGTGGATGCCGCCAGTATTACTGCAGCAATACGAGTGCCGGTCCTGCAGTAAGCTGTTAGGACTAGGAACCATATGTGACATAATAGATGGTGATGGATGGATGGTAATTAAGCGGAGTAATACCGAAGAGGGGGGGTAGGGGGTTGCAAGACGTTAGAGCAACTATTGTTGCGTAACTAAGGGGAGAAAGTTGTTCAAGATGCCTAGGTAACACTGCGAAACGCCGTATGGAGCGTATGGCTTGTCTGGCCGAGTGCTATTGAAGTATTGCATGTGGAGCAGTAATAAGAGTCGAAGGGGTGGGGGGGGTTTTAACTGATGCTTTCCATAATTACGCATTACAGCACAGGACTGGCTAGCCATAGGATGGGAAGAGGGAGGGAGAACGTTATCTTCGTTATGTCAAGCTCATTAAATTCCTCCACGTGTGTGAACGCGAAGAGTCCTGCCAGATATGGGATTACGCCATGTAGGGGGAGGGTTTAACTCTTTCCGGTCTTCGTATTTTACATTTCGTTAACAAGGGGGTGAAGATAGCGGAGAGTAGATTGGTGGGGGTTTAACAGGGATTAAGGTAGTATAGCGAATTGAGGCGAAAGATGTTGGGGAAGAAATTTCATGGCACTTGCGCCACCTACTTCCTGTAACATGTTTCCAGAATGAGACTCCCGAGAGCTCTTTAGCCATGAAGAAGTCGAGGTGTTGGTATGAGGAAACTCTTAAGGAGCGAGTTTGAGAGGCCCCCAGCAAAAAAAGAAAAGAAAATGAATAAAAAAGATAGGAAAAAAATTTTGAGCTGCTCCACTTCAACTGAATTAAATGGAGCGACATTTGCTTTCAAGCTGGTGAGTTTTTACGCTGGCTCCCTCTATACGTGTCTTTCTTCGTTTTCCTTCTCCTTGGCTGTCATAAATGCTCCTGGTTTCCCTATTGGTCCCCGTGCAGTTGTTTTTCATTTTGACCGGCAGATGACTCCCCGGGGAGGGATATAACAGATGTCCAACGCGCTCGTGTGTCATCTCCTTGATATTTAGTATCCCCAGTCTGTCTCGCGACCGTTATGTTACGTTTTTGAATATCAATACAACTGACTCGCAGCTCAACCGTGGTTGATATAACTAAAAATGACAACATTCTGATGGAAATCTCACGAAATAGAAATCGGTTCCGTGTGCAAATTGGTATTAATAGTAAGTTGAACACAAGCTGTACTTCGAAAAGCATGTATGTATTTATTATTACTATTTATTACTTCAACGTTGATACTGACCACTATACTATCGAGGAACATAATTACAGTAGAAAACGCCGAACAGTTACTACCGGTAGCGTTCATTGCTAGTAACAATGAAAGCTCAGTAGTCCTGACGCAGCGCCCTGAGCTGTGTCAGTATTCATTGTTAGCAGCAGTGAATGTTCATAGCCATACCGTTCGATGCGCCTCCCAGAGATATTAGGGAAAATTCATTGCTGACGACAATAGGCTAGTTATTGACAACAGTGAATGTTTCCGAAGCATTCATTGTTTCCACAAACAGCGTTTAGCATTTCTAAGGCATTCATTATTGTCAACAATGAATGTATCCCAATTGTTGTCAGCAGTAAATGCTTGCCTACAATGAACGAGTCAGTAATGAACAACAATGAATATCGGGAAGCATTCGTTTTCTGACAACAGTGTACGTCCTCAAACGTTCATTGTTTCGTTAACAACATATTGAGTTTCCGAAATATTAATTCTGGCTAACACTGATTATTTATCTCCGAAAACATTCATTGTTTGTTGCAACAAATCTGTTACAACGATTTGCTATTGCCAAAATGAATGTACGTTACAACATATCTGTTACAACGTTCACTGTTACCAACAATGAATGTTCATAGCCAAGCCTTCAGCGTGCCTCCCGGAGCTATCGGGATAAACATTCATTGTTGCCAACAGTGAATGTTCATAGTCAGTAACAAGACTCCGGAGCAATGAGGATGTTCACGGTTGCTAACAATGAATGTTCACGATTGCGCCAGCAGCGTTTTTCATGTAATCCAAAATGGCGGACAGGTATTGGGGCAGAAATAAGTTGAGAAACCTTCACAAAATATTGATGTTAGAGAATTTACCCTTTCTGGGTGTGTAGTTCATAAGATTGGAGGCCATGGGCGAGCTTAACCTTGGTGTATGTTGCAAGTTGGCGTTGCTTGGATCGTTTATCTCGGTGGTGCTCTCCACGCCCCTCCGCGAAGAACTTGATGACGTTCTAAGTCGCATTCCTGTCTCCCTTAATTATGAGAAACTCGGGAATGAAAAGACAAAAGCTGAGCGACAACTCCTACAGACCACATTGCTTAACTGAAGGGAAACTTGGGCAGCAATTTTGATTACTTTGTCATCCGAGGATCCCTCACCTATTGTTGTCTTGATTCCCAAACTCCTGAACTTGACATCAACTTCTGCCAGTCCACACGTTTCGAATAACGCCCCTCCCCCCTTAACGACTTGCCACTAAGTGAACTGTTATAACACCCCTTAATGAATTAGTGTCATGAAACCCGTGATCAGCAACAAATCCAAAAAGTCCACCCAGCAACAAAGGAAACTCAAAAATGGAGTAATTTACGAAAACTTAGAAAAAATTCTAGAAAGCTAGTAAGAAGTAGTTCTTATTTCTTTCCAAATATCAGTACAACTGAATGTATCAAGTTAAAATGAATGCAAGTGAAAGAATAAATGTAAAGATCAATGAGTAATTTTCGAAAAACTAGAAGTAGTCTAGAAAACTAGTAATAAGTAATTCTAGAAAACTACTAAGAAGTAATCCTAGGAAATTAGTAAGAACTAGTAAACTAGTAATCCTAAGACATTAGTACGAAGTAATTCTAGAAAACTAGGAAGAAATAAGTGAAGAGCAGGAAACTAGAAATAAGAAGAAATAGTAGAAGGGGTAACAATGGTAATTGAAGCTTTACCCAGCTGGGTATTGCCCCAAAATGACACATGTCTTCTGTGATGGGTTTTAAGTATCTTAAGGTCGTAGGGTGCAGGGCTACATGGGGAGGGTGGGGGGTGGAGGGGGGGTATTGTATATATGCCCAGCACAGTCCCATCCTTCCTAGGACGGCATACACATTCAGCTAAGCAAGACAGAATTAATGCATCCGGAGGCAATTTCGGGGTGTCCGTGTGTCTAATACACACTGCTTCACTGGCCGGGAATAAATGAATGAATTGAGAACCATAGACGCGCAAACCCAACGCGCCCAAGAGACCAATTGAAGCGACGCGGCTCTATACACTTCCCATGGCTCCTCGGCGTTTTCTTTTCTCTTTACACGAAGATGAGGCAGAAATTGAGTACGAGTCGAGGTATTACTGCGTACTGGCTGCTGGGGCGAGACATAACCCCGAGGAAGATGGAAAACGGGAAACAAATGGTGGAAATTGTATTATATATTGCAGAGAGCGCATAACTTACAGAACTTAACAGGTTTATAGTGACTAGTATCTGGGTTGTTACTCTTCATACAACAAAAAGCCCGCCACACGGGGCAGGTTGTCTGGCAGCCCCCGCACAGGGCGGGGAGATTGATCCAAACCCGGTCTGTCGACATTTTAAGACACAATACACCCCCCCCCCCAAGTAGCGGACTTAACTGCCCAGTACTGTGTAATCGCTACTGGTTACTCGTACTTCGAAAAGTACGAGCTACACTTCGGGAAAGGTAATATCTGTCTGTCGGCAGAAATAGTTAGGCATACGTACCGAGACCAAAGCTAATTTCTGGGATATTTCTTCCAGCCCAGGGCTGTAAAAAGAAATACATTGCTGCAAAAAAAGAGGGAAAGTGATGCTTGTAGCATCCAGGAAAGTTATTTCCGAGTACACCCAGCGTAAGATGATGATAATACCCACACTGCGAGTCCTGGAGAAAATAGAAACTTTTGTCTTTGTCTCTTCTTCTTGTTCTGGGGTTCAGCTTTTATAAAGTCGTTGTTACTGGCACTGGGGAAAAAAAATAAAAGAAAAAAAGCGGATGATAGCCTAGTTCGCTGCTGCAGTCCTTACAGAAAACAGTTTTCTTGGCGAAAAAGCCAAGTTGAACTTCCTGGCGAGGGCTTAAAGTGAAGTAAAAAGGCAAGTTGAAAGTAAACACGGAATGAGGTTCAATTAAGGAAGCCATCCTTTCCGTTTCGCAAGACGAAAAAAAACTTGAAACTACTCAAAATTTCCTAATTGACTCTGTTTTGCGTTAGAAAACGAAATAAACGATGTCGTTTTATTCACTCCCAATTGGCAATTTTTTCTGCATTTGACAGTGAAGATAATTGAACATACACTTGGGAAAATAAAATTGCAAACATTAAAAACCAAGTACGCTCAACTTTCTTGAATTTAAAATCGATTTAAAGCTTTGTAAACTTGTCCATTTCTTTAGAATTATTCTCTTTCAGAGTATGGTAATTTAAAATAAAAATAAAAAATTAAGAAAATGGGAAAAGTAGTGCAAAAGCTGAACAATGTTCGGAAGTTGAAGTAGTTCAGAAAATAACACAATAAATGCGGAGATATGATGTAAGATTGTAATGAGTACATTACTCTAGTATTACTTATTGGGTAGAAGTGAAACAATTGGCTTGAAAATTCGTAAATAATGGTACGTAATAATAGTATGCATAAGAACGAAGTTTACGACGATATTCGGTAATTTAAGGTATTTAGACTACGTAATTAAGCTTGAGCTATGAGTAAAAAAAAATGGGAAAAGTTGATAAAGGTGAATTGCGCCGAATATTCGCTGGCGTTTTTTGTATTACGACGTAATTAAGACTGGTAGCCCGAAAAAGGCTTAAGATTACCCCAAAAAGGAAGGAAAAGCTCATTGGAAATTGGTTGTGTCCCTGTTGTACCCTTGGGTCCCCCGTCCACACTCTCTATGACATGTGTGTGTGTCTCTTCTACCGTTCCCAGGCTCTAATACCACCTTCATCGATTTCATCAAATATTTGACACGTAAGTAACAAAAAACAACAGAAGACACGGGATAGATCTTATGATTGGATCCCGCGAATTGCGATGCTAGAGTCCCGTGACACAAAAGAAAGGAGAAATAGCGTGATATGTAACAAGACATGTAATTAATTTGTCAAGAAAGCCCAAAAGGGCGGAGAAGATGTAAGAAAAATCTTTTTGGCTTATCATCTTCTCTTTCGCCTTTTTTCTGGTTGGGTGCTGTATAAGGAGAACGTTTGTGGATGTACATGTGTATAGACGTTGTCTCTACACGTGTGTATAGGGCATGGGGGACGGGGAAAGGGGGGGGGATATGTAATGGCATAGATTGGGAATGTATTGCAGTAATTTCTGGGATGGGGCGCCCCACACATACAGACAAACCGGAATGGGACTAGTAGCGCACCTAATGTGATCAGAAAAACGTGAGCGAAATTGGAAATACCTTGTTTGGCAGCAGCAGCAATAGTACCGGCAGGGCCGGAAAAAAAAGACACCTTGGGTTGACTGGGCTTGTTTGCTCGCTTGCTTTCTTGCTTGTATAGACTTACAAACCTTAGAATCCTTTTTTATGATGGCTCTCAAGACCCTTTTCTTCGCAACATTTCTTCCATATTGCTGTACCGGGCGTCTATGAAGACACTCACCCGCCTTCTGCAATAAAGGGGGTGGGCTGCAGTTCGGCATTGCCAGGATATAGATGATCCCATGAAGAAGCAAGTCGATTGGATTAGGAATCCGCTTCTTTCCTTGCGCCCGGCTGGGGAATTTTTTTAGGCCATTGTTGAGATATTCATTATTGGGGTATTCAGTGTTGGGGGTGCAATAGTAGGGGAGAAACAGTGCAGAAATCTTTGCTGGGAGGCAAGTGTTACGGTACAAAGTTTCTAGTACTATGTAGGTAGGGTTTGCAAAGTTCATTGTTAAGTTGTTAATTGTTAAGAAGCGATGGTAATGCGGACGGTATTTCAAGCTATTGCCAGAGGCAGTGTAATTAACAGACGGGCCTGAGTCTGTTAAAATATTTCATTTTGAAGTTTCGTGGTCGAAGTTTTCATCGTTGTGAAACAACAATGAATAGAGTGCATTCCTTATAGTTTCTGGTGTTAATGCAATCGTATTTCAGTAGTTTTGATTAAAGTTTGTTCAAACGCTGTAAAAGAAGGCAGTAAAACTGTGTAATGCAAACATTTCTGACTCTAAAACTGCGCATGGCAGATATTACTGACAGTAAAACTGCGTCGGTTTCAGTTATTTGATTAAAGCCAATGAAAACGCAACAAAGAAGATAGTATAATGACGTAGGCAGAAATTATTTGCAGCAAAACTGCGTAAGGCAGAAATATTTGACAGTAAAAGTGCCTTACGCAGTTTTAAAATCTTTCTGAATTTCTGTTTGAAATCTTTCTGAATTTTTGTTTCAAATCTTTCTGAATTTCTGTTTCAAATCTTTTGAATGTCTGTTTCCGTTTTTGTAACTTTTGAAACCTTTAAAGTATTCGTTGGCGATGTATTCATTGCTAAATTAGTTTTTGATACAGAAACATTTATAAACGGTACGAGAAGTATTTTCCTAGCGCAGTATTACTGCCGGAAATTTCTGCATTCATTTCTACTACGTTGGACTTTATTAATCTTTTGTATATTTTGAAGATACACATGTTTCTGAAGGATTCGTTGTTACGAAAGTGACAGCAGCGCAAAGAGCATAACATGGTATTTGAAGTACAATATTACTGTCAGAAATGTCTGCCTCTGTTGCTGATCAATTCATGAAAGATTAGCTGGAAAAAGTTCAGCAGCACTGGCTACAAGAACGAATAGCGTAATGCAATATTACTTCCTGGTATTCATTGCCGGTAGATTCAATATTGACGTTTTCATTGTTCAGGAACCAGCAAAAAAAAAGATTGCCTGAGGCACTATTGCTGTCTAAAATAAAGTTGAAGCTTATTTGCTTATTACTTATGTTGATCATGGAAGACTTTTTTCTACATTTTGATACTCGTCTCGTTTTATTGTTAGAAAATAATTTTGTTTGAGCTCGCCAAGATTGTTCAACATAAACAAAATATCATTTTGGGAAAAATCCGAATTTACTAGCTAGAAAATACATTCTGCCGTGCATCCATGGATCATCCCCAGGATCTTTGCTTGAGCATGACAATCAATATCCGTCACGGACTATTGTGTGTATCGTCCGTGGATTGAATACTCAAGGCTGATACTTCCCAGCTCAGTTATGCATCGGAGAAATCTTGCCGACCGCTTTTTTATCTTTTTTTCTGGGCAATCACTCCTAGAGTATAATTCATGAGACCAGAGCGAAGAAATTGAATATATCTGGCTCACATCGGTTCGTTTCCCATATTAAATCATTATTTCATGCTTAGCTGGCCAGTGTATGCTCTTAAGGGATGCGTAGGGGTTATGTTAGGCGTGTATAGGGGGACATCGTGATGAATAGGGATAGCAGGGAAATTCTCCTACCCGTTTATACTGATATATAAACAAGTAGGACAACCGTCGGAGAATTTCTACCAGATTTCTAGCTATAGCGAAGAAATACTTGGTACCAGGAAGAAATACTGGGAACAAGCTATCAATCTCTGCACGGACGAAACAGGAGAGAAAGCTGTTAAGGCTAAAGGTAATTTTCCTTGGGGGGGTGAATGACCCGAGACCGGATGACAGGAAAAAGTGACCGAAATGCCCATTGGGGTAATATAGTGTCCATACGTTGTTGAAAGTCGCCCGAGGCGGGGAATTTCTTCTCCTCCAGGGCATACCTTCTTTCCCCTCCCCCTTCTCCTCCCCTACCAGCTCCTCACGGGTAAAAACCCGGAAGAATTTATCGGCGGTAGGCCAGGAGGTCGCTCTGGCAGCCGCCATTTGTCTTGTGTTTGGTGACTGTAAGTCCGGGAGCCAAACGGCGGGCGCCCCAAACAGCCGCGGACAGGTTGTTGGAACAGCTTGGTTTTCTTTTTTCTTTCTTTTTTTTCTTCGGGTGGGTGTGTTACAACCTAATTTATTGCCTTTATCTTCTATATTGCCATTGTTGCCAACACGCTCTATTGTCAAGCTTTGCTGGTAAAGGTTGCTAGCGGATGTGTTCAAGGAGAAAATCTGAAATTTTGAAGCAAAAAAAAAGTGGACAATAAAGGGAAGTTGAACAAGCAAGCAAGCAAGCAAACGAGTTGAAGCGAAAGGTTGTTAATGATTCACTTGATTTATGAATCGGGGAGCCAAGTAAATGGACTTCCTTTAACTTAAAGAGAGACAAGAGTAATAGCGCCACGGTGGTAAAAGTGGGTAGTTTTTCGCTCCATTGAGTGTGGGATTTGACGCCGGAGGGTATTGTACATGGAGCCCCCTTGTGTTGGAACATGGGAGATACCGGGAATCTGTTGCTAGAGCATCGAGTTGTCTTGAAGCTGTCTATGTTCTTTTTTAGACACCTGCCATATATTGAGCTCAAAGTTTCTTTAATCTGACGTGGAAATTTCACCGCAGTTTTTTCTTCGAGTTCTTTAGCGTCAGCGTTTCTAATCTTTCATACGAAGATCAGATCAGAACATTTTTCGACGTAAATTTCGCAATCGTTATTTTCTATCGTGTTCATAACGTATCGGAAATTGTCATGAATAACTCGAAAGTTATCGATTTGCTGTCAATATATCTAATTGATATCGTTATTATATATATCGATATACCGTTTGTGTAGGAAATTCGCGATACTTTTTCCCACTTTAATCAAACGATCGCATTTGGTCAGAGGTACCTGGTTTCACGAAAGTTTTGATTACCTGAAAGTATGTAATATCTGTATCGATTCTGAATCTATCGATTAATGCTTATCACATTTCGATATATTCATTTTTATCGGGAACTTATATTGATATTTTCTCCACTTTTATCAAACGATCGTATCTGATCGGAAAGATCTCGAAAATTAACGTTTCCCGAAAGTTTTCGATTGGTGGCAAATACAAAAAATCTTTATTGTTGAAGGCGTCGATTAATATTGCATAGATATCGATGTTCGATTTTTATGGAAAAATGTATCGGTATTTTTTACATTTAATCGAACGGTCGGATCTCTGATCGGAACTGCGATCTTTGTAAATCTGATCTAGAACTTTAAAAAATAATCAGGGAAAGAAAACGGTTTGTTTTCAACAAATTTGATCAAAAATCATTCCAAAGTATAACTTAATATTTAAGACCTGGTAGCAATGAAGATCCGGAACGCTGCAAGGTTTTACCCAAATTGTGCCAACTTTATACGAGTGAATTTCACTGACATTTCACATGATATTAACTCTGCATAACAGTAAAACGCTCGAAGGTCCTATTCTGAGTTATCCGTTGTGAAAAAGTAAAACATATTACCCTTCGCCATCTGTGACAGCATATTATTCAATATATCGGATTAAACAGACAACTGTGCTAAATTGGACGCGCTTGGTGAGCACGAACTCCATTCAGCGCTCGTGGAAAGTAAACTGAAGGAAACGGCATTGGGCAACAATGAATGTATTCCTCTCCCCCTGCTGGCGAGGCAAGGAAAATTCATTGTTGTCAACAGTGAATGTTCTGGGAAACGTTCGGTTGCTCAGTGGCTAGGCGACGTATACGGTAAAGGACCGGCTAAGCTCCCACAAGCGCCGTGACGTTAGAATAGACCTTTACTCTATGATACTGTATTTTTCCATTTTTTATCGTGTGAACGACAAAAAAAGTATGAAATTTTAAGTGAGTTAGTGGCTGAAGAGATCAGAAGCCTTAAGCGATGGCGGGTGAATGTTGTGTTGGGGATTTTTTTACTAACATTTTTTGGTCTTTGATTGTTTCTTTGGGCAGATCCACCCGAGATCTTTGAGCGGCCGAAGGATTTGGCGGTGCGATCTGGCGGAACGGCGGCTTTTTATTGCCGGGCTCGTGGGGAACCTACACCTCATCTCTCTTGGCGCCGAAATGGCAGAAAGGTATAAGCCTTTGGGTTGATATATTTACTTTGCCTTTCTTTTTCTCTCTGGTTTTTCGTATTGTTGCGGAGGCGAACTTCCCCCTAGCCCTAAAAAAGTGGATCGAGGTGGAGAGTGGCGATTTAATAAGAGGAAAAATACATGTTTTCGTTTTTTATTTTTTCGTATTTTGCCTGTGGGTAACGAAACTGGGTTGTGTAGATCTCACCTTCCCAGAGCCGGTACATGATTCTGCAGTACCCGTCCATGTCAGTGTTGCGAATTGACCCCGCGAAAGTCAATAAAGACGAGGGGCGGTATGAATGCGTGGCGGAGAATGGCGTCGGAGATGCAGTCACGGCACAAGGCACACTGACCATCTATGCCCGTAAGTACATTTCATTGTTCTCCATTGCGTGATATGAACGAAAACACTGACAGAGAGAGAGAAAAAAGCGATGAAAAACACGAGACGCACGTGCCTCAGCGTACTCAGTGACTTGGGGGGGGAGTACCTAGTCATTGTTTCAGGTGATGAACAGGTGCAAGTTTCATTCCCTGTAAATAATTGAATGAAAGGTATTTTTTTCCAAAAACTTGAGTCGAAAATGCCCTTCGAAGTTCCACTATATAATTTGGAGTATTGTAACATAAATGGAATTCGTTAGCTAAGAAATGTTAGGGAAATGTATTGGAATTTGTAATAGCGGGAGATTTAATTCAGATTTTGGCGGTATTAGACGAGAAATGCTTGAAATTTTGCAATCTTAGGGAAATCTTTGACAGAAGAATTTCACAAAGCTTGGAAATGAAGGGTATGTGTCGTTCTTGAGTTTCACAAAACATCGATGATGCACGAGGGAAGATTGCTGGACTCGCTTTGGGTACAATTACGCATTGTTGAAGGGTTTTTCTTTGAATTCTTGTATAAAAACGAGGAAGGTTGGAAGGAATGGAAATAAACGTTGGCAGAATATTAATTACTTCATAAAGCATGAAGATCTTTGTGGTCCGGGACAAAATACCAGGCGTTTTAATATCGACAAGCCCCACCCCCTTACCAAAGCTACTCGGATCCCATTGTTTAGGGTTTGCCAGGGGATATGTTCGTGTTAAACATTCATTTTCCGGTTTTGGGTCTTTTTACCACGTTTACGAGGGGAATTTCTAGTACCTTGCGAACTATTCTTGTTTTACATTAGATTACGTTTTCTTTTGGAAGTTAGTCATCCAATTTTTCCCTTTTTGCTTGGAATTTCGGGATAATTAGTATTTCGGCAGCGTTGCCTAGGAAGTTCCTAGTAATTTTAAAAATGTTTCGTTTCGCATTAGATTAAGTTTTCGTAAGTAATTTAGCAGAAATTATTTAATTTCGGTTATGAACTTTGGTATTTTTGCATTACCTTTTTTTTAGTTTAGCATATTAAGTTTTGGTTGGGTTAGTTTTCTTTAATAATTTAGTGATTGGATATTTCAGTTTTATTCGGAATGTTTGCAACGTTTCCGGAGGAAATTTCTAGCAATTCTACATTTATTGTGTCTTTTAATTGGCTTAAGTATCCTTACCGAAAGAAAGAAAAATAGTATCCGTATCAATAATTACTCATAAAAAAATTATTTCCATTTCTAGAGTATTTGAACATTGAAATCACTAGTTCTAGCGTTACACTAAATGTTCTACCTAACTACATTTCTAAAAGAGCATTTTTGTATTCGGAAAGGTATTTTTCAAATATTTTGAAGTATTGTACAAAAATTTTTTCATTTAAATTATTGGTCTTTGTCAAGATAACCTTGAACGTACTGCAGTGCGTTAGAGTTTGGCAGTAGTATTTTGTACAAAACGTTACTAAGGTCAAATGTAGGAAGCCGATATTTGGCATTCGCTTATAAGGGATTTACTTGTCCGTCAGCAGATAATGAGTAACGTTGTATTGTCCTTCGACAAATAATGAGTGACGTGATATCTTTTGTGTCCATCATTTCCTCTTCTTGTCGTCTGCTAATTTCGTCTGTCAACTTTCGACACAAACTGCCAGAAATGGTTTATCGATTGCGGATCCTCAACTTCATTGATTAGAAATGCTCAACTATGTGAACTATTCACATTCCTCTCGACCAGTACTCGAATTACATCGCGAACTGAGTGCTCGACATGTCCCCATGAATCGACAGTGTCCTTTTTCTAACTCGTTCATTTATTACTCTCCCGAATTCAACCTTTGGCATCATGTTGTGTTCGTAAGTTACGTCAAACTTTCTTCCGTGTCTTCGTTAAAATTACGAGTTATTTACCAACACGTATGTCAGGGCAACTCAATACGTTTTCTCCTCGACGTCGAAAACTTGGAACATTTTTAATAGTATTTTCATCGCCTTCCCATTTTCTTCCCTTTCGAAATTTTCTAAAATTTCTTCATTTCTAATGTTTTTAATTCTAGATTTCTAGAATTCTTCAATTCTAAATTTCTGGATTTCTTCATTTCTACATTTCTGGATATCTTCATTTCTAAATTTTTTCATTTCTAGATTTCTGGAGTATTTCATTTCTAAATTTCTAGATTTCTTCATTTCTAAATTTATAGATTTCTTCATTTTGAGATTTCTTCATTTCGAAATTATTCGTTAGAAGTTCTAAGTTTTTTTAGTAGATTTCCAAATTTTCTAGGATTTAAATCAAGAAATGTTAGAAATGCAAAAAAACTAAGAAGAAATAAGATTTCTGTAAAGATGTAATATTTCCTCGCAGTTGTCATTAGACAATATTCAGATCTCATTCAAACACGGTTTTCATTCACAACAGAATTGAGTTGGGACCGAATTTCTGATTCTTTATTGGAAGTCCAACTGGCTTTTGAAGTTATTTAAGAAAAAATAGATGAAAGAATAAAAAACAAAACAATGAGAAGGCAAGCCTACTTGAATATTTAGTGTTAAGGCATCGCCAGGCCCTGTTGATAGGTTTATGGACCATTATTCTATACCAGTCGAGCTCGAATGTCCCCCCTGTACGGGAAGGCAAAAAGAAGAACGAAGACTAAGCGACCGTAGACCGTAACAGTACTGGCAAACGCAGATCGAAAGAGGCGGAAAAAATATATAGCGAGGAAAAAGCTTATCTGTTCCTGTGTTGAAAAGTCGGGAGAAAAGGATTCTGGTATTCGATCGCCTCAGTTAACTTGAAAGACTAACTCGGGAGGGTTAAAAGACGCAGCATGGCAGCTTTGGGAACACTTCTTTTTTCCTTCGTGTGTTTTCAGAAGAAAAGAAAGAAAAACAAGGCATAGGACGCTGGGATTTTTTTCGCTTTTTTGGGGGTGGCAATTCCTGAGCTTTTTTTTTACCCGATTCCCGATCCTCTCCTGCAGGATCACAAGATCAAAGCCAGCTTAGCAGTCCATTTCATCACAGCGGCGTGCAACACGAGGCAGTGGCAGTTTCCATACTATACTGCAAACCTTTCTGCCTTTTTTTTTCGTTGGATGTTGACCTCTCCCCTGAAATTCAAAGCGCAGAATGAGGAAAGAGGACGGGAGGATTCCAGGGAGAAGAAATGTTAGAAATTCGCATTGCGTTAAGACGATACGTTGCTTCTCAAGAATCTTTCTTTTTATTTTAAATGTGTAGTGGCAAGGGTACGACTGAAATATGACGCAGAAAGATTTTGTCTTGGGTGTTCTTTGGGTATTACTGTCGTGTATTACTGCAGCAGTGTAGTGTAACGTATTGTGAAAAATTTCTTAACTAAAGAAACTTAGCTGTTCATTGATTTCTATGCAGAATTAAGCTTGCAAGCACTCACTTCTTCAGAAGTAATTTCTTCAGAAATTCAGTGCCCTTTTTTGCGTTTTTTTATTTCTGTATCAGAATGATTCTAAGATAAGGCGTTTTCGTTCCACATTATCAAAAATATATTTTCTTATTCTGATAATTTTAGTATTGTTATCTTTATTTGGAAAATAATTTAAAATTTTGGATTTAGTATCTCGCTATTAAACTAGTTAGCTGTGAAACTTAAAGTCGTAGTACTAGGTAAGCAAGCCAATTACTGCACAGATAGTCATTTGCGCTGTTTCTTCAGTCTTTTCTTTATTTTTGGGAAACTTTCTTCGACGACGAAGTTTCTTCCATGAATCTCGCTTAGTCACATTCTAGTTAACAATGAAAATAGCTCCCATGGTACTGGGAAGCAATACACTTTGCTGCAGTGGTACTGGAAAGCAATATATATTGTTGTAGTGGTACCGGGAAGGAATATACATTGCTGCAGTGGTAGTGGAAAGCAATGGTCATTGCTGCAGTGGTACTGGAAAGCGATAATCATTGCTGCAGTGGTACCGGGAAGAAATATGCATTGCTGCAGTGGTACTGGAAAGCAGTACAATTGTTGCAGCAATGTTCTTTCACATTATATTATACTGGCATAAAGTAGTAGTAGTTTTCAAAGATGACTAAAAAAAGAGAGTTTCGGTTTGGATGACCTACGCAATGCGCGTATCCTCAATCTGACATTCCATTTCTGTAACTTTGTCTTAAAAAGAGACTCGCTTGAACTTCAAAGGAAAGATTATAACTTTCCTTTACGTCCCGGAAAGTCCAATCTGCTTATTAGAAACGTTGTAAAATGTTCGACTTCCTTTGTATTGTCGTTGCTATTGTCATTCCTGCGTCCTCTTACTACCTTTGACGTATAAATTCTTTTCTGGTCGCCCTTAGTATTCCTTTACCGAAACGTTGTTAAGAAGCAACTAAACAATGCCGACTTACTACAAAATTGTCCTCGAAAGATTTGATGGTATACGAGGAACGTGAAAGAGAGAAAGAAAGCAAAAATGCTTGCTTATTTATTTTTGGTTTTATTTTAAAAAACGGAGACAGTAAGATGCGTTACGCACGAGTGGTGGCACATTTCGCACTTCTTTGAACCCATTAACCTGATACTGCTCATTATGTTCCTGTATTTGATCTGTCTCTCAAGATCATTGCATAAAATTTAGATATCGTTTGAATTTTATTTTTTTAATCTTGACTTTTGTTCTTTAACTCTTTGAATTTTTTCCTTTATTTCGGATTGTGTTCTTTTATTCTTATGAATTTTAGTCTTTGTTTTCAGTTTTAGTCTTTCGTTATTTTGAATTTTAGTCTCTCATTTTTTAGAAGCTTTGTCTTTCATTCTTTAGAAGCTTAGTCTAACATTCGTCAGAATTTTTATCTTTGATTCTTAAGAATTTAAAATTCGTTCTTTAGTTGTATTTTTAAATTAAATTTCGTGCTTTTTACTATTTGATTTTTATCATTTTATTGGAATTGAGTTACGTTTTATATTGGAATTTTCTACTTTTTTAATTCAAATAAAAGTTGAGCTGAACAGGAAGCGATTACCGTAGAAAATCGTCTCTGTTGTGTTTTCATTAGACAAAAAAATGGAAAGTGAGTGAATAACAAAGAAGCGTATGTCTCTAGAAGCTTTTGTCAAAATGGGAACGGGTTATGAATTATAACAAACTTTCGGTGGGGCGGACGCTTTGCTATCGTCGTTCTGTATGCGTCTCTGTGTGTGTTGCTTGTCTTCCTCGTCCCCTGATGGTGAAAGGAACAGTTTTCCAATATTTATGTTTTTTGACCGACCCCGGGAACCGTTTAGCTGCTACATGCTCTGGACCAAGGGAACTTAATGAATTGAAAACAGGCCATTGGGTTCTCCTCCTCTCGTAAAACGGTTCTGCCCTTCGGGGTGGCCTGCAAAGGAGCGGGATTAACAAGACATGTCGTGTGAGCTAGCTTTAATATTAATACAATCATTAACGATCAAACTGAAGACAACGGCGCCCGCCCCGCTTTTACCCTAAAAGAGATAATTATTTGCCTATGAACAGCCGGGCAATTACATAAGGGTTTGGGGTGTTTAGCCGTGAGACTCGCTTTGCGTGTATAATATGTTCTAGCTAGGCAGCTTAAAAAAAGGGAAAAAATTGTCTTAATAGCAATAGTGGTACGTAACCAGTAATCGCTAGGAACTAGTGCTTCCTTTTAGGGTGCAACATAGCTTTGCTTTACGTAATGATAGTCTTAGGAAGAAAGAATACGCCTGAAGAAATAGGAGACATTCCAGCTGCCTTTTCAGGGCATAACAGAGCTTCGGTTTATTTTTTGTCCTTTTTTGCGGTATTACTAGTTTATTAATGGTTGCAGTGTAAAAGTGGGCAGTAGCCATAGTTGGACGCATTAGACACTCGTTCCAAGCTCTAAATACGGGTTGGTGATCAGTACTGCAGTAATACCAGTGGTACACAGCGTAAATTTCGACATTTATCGTTTTCTCTACAGTAAAGTGCCTTGCGTGTAGACAATATTAACATTCTATTTACCTTTACCAGTATTACTGCAGCAATATTCGTGGCCTGTATTATGAAACTGTCGATTTCTGTATTAGTAATACGTATCTATAGTTATTGTAATTATGTATCGTAATACGTATTAACTACTCGTTCTACGAATGGTGTGCGTTTTAGCCAGTATTACTACGGTAATACTACTCTTACGCAAAGTAATTGTTAAAATTTGATGTTTCATCTACACGGTAGATCCATGTGTAACTTTCTGAAAGCGTAAGAAATGGGAGCTTTCTACTTCGTAAAACGCATAGGACCCTCGATTCACGCCCATGCGTTTTGGAGCAGTATTACTGCAGTAATATTAGCAGTAAGGATCTTTAATACCTACTTTTGTACTGTTATCCGTACATGAAATCTTTGTTTACGTTTGACTTGCGTAACGTCGTTATTGCGTACTAACATACATTACTGCAGTATTAGTTGTACGTAGTACGAAACGCGAGCTTTCTGCGAAGTAATGCGTATTAGAACCTGGTTCCACCTTCAGAATGTGTTCTGACCAATACCACTGTAGTAATGTTAATGGTACGCAATTTAAATGTCGACCTTTACGATTTGCCTGTCCAGATGGTACTTGTTAAGCGTTCTGGCTCGTACTATCTAATATTACTGCAGTAATATTGCTGGTACCCAACTTAAATTTCGATCTTTATGATTTGCTTGTATAAAATGTACTTTTTAAACATTCAGTCTGCGTACTTGCTAATATTACTGCAGTTATATTGCCGGTACCCAACTTTAATTTTCGATCTTTATGATTTGCTTGTACAGAATGTACTTGTTAAACGTTCTACCTGCGTATTATCTAATATTACTGCAGTAATAGTGGTATACAGTGCATTCGTACTTATGCTACGTAGTACAAACTAGACATGTGCTGCGTCATATTAACAGTGTTAGCCAGTCCTATTTCTTGTAAAGAAGTTGGAATTCACTATTTCCCCGTTTAACGTACCAAGAACTTCCCATTATACACAAGATACTCTTTGTTCTATCCACTTATCACGTTTCGCCTCTGATGTAGCACACTCGAGTTTCGTCGTCTTCTCTTCAATCATTTATACTGTTTTCTGTCCTTTTCGAAAATGAAAACGTTTCCCCTGCTTTAACTTACTGTCCAAGACGAGTTACTGACGTCACAAAATTCAACCCTGCGGCTCAAGTCTCATTTTCTTACCCTTTTTTATGCTGTCAAACATTTAAGTAGCTCAGGGAGAGATTTAACATTCTAGGAAGAACGGTAAAATATCGTCGTGGTGCTTTTGCTTTGGAGATTTGCACATTTCCTGCGAAGAGGGGAATTTTAAAAATTCTGCCGCATTCTCATTGGAAAGTCTGTTGGCGGGTTTTCGACCTCAATTCTGTCCGACAGCAACAGACAGGAGCTTTGGCACCTGGAATGGCCAAGTTTAGGTCAGTCGTGAGGGTAGTTTGACATTTTCGCTTTGGACTTTTCCTTTGGCTGCTAATGTAACGGGAAATTACCATGTTACGCCTGGCGGATGGCCCGAAAGAATATTCACGAGTTTTTGAAGAAAAAGCCACGAGTGAAATACAAGAAGAAGGACCTGAGGGACCAGTGGCTACAGCCCAAAGGAAAACGGAACATGTCGGACCCAATAACATTCTGGGTTTCTTTTATGTGGCTTTTGTGGAGTTGTATTATTCAGGGTTCCTTTGGTTAAAGGGAAAAGAGGGGCCAAAGGGGGGGGGGGAAAGTTGGGAAGACAACAAAAATGAGATGCAAACCTAAGGGAACAAGTCAAGCGACTTCTTGTCTTTTGGACTGTGCCAGTTTGGCATACAGATTTTTCTTGTACCGAATCTCACCCCACCTCCTCCCCTTTGGGTTTGCAAAGGACTTTGAAATCTGACTGAAAGCTTTTTACGTGAGGGGACAAAACATGTAACGTCGTTTTTGAAACGCTCTGAACTTGTCTTTCTGTGTAGGGGGGAAAAGGCAGGAGAGTGAGCTAGCAACGAAAGTGACAGAGAGAGAAATGCCTAGCTGCAGAAATAAGGGACGAAGAAATACCGGGATGGCAAAAGTCCTCGATGTATGGATTAGCTCGAGCTGGGAATGTAAAATGGGAAGAACTTTGGGGGGTAGAAATGCAATACGAAATGATTCGCTGTAGGTTGCAGTAATTTCGAAGATTTCTTTTAGTTCTGTCTTTGAATTTTTTTTGAGGGTCGTTTATTTATACATGGCCATGGCTTAATCTCCCCAGCCCGGTGAAATGAAATGCCCTCAGGCTGTATAAGCAGCTTGCACATTGCTAGTAAGCTTTACGTTTCTTGGCCTCAAGCTTATGCCAGTTTTGAAGCCAGGGTTGTTTGGCTATTCATGAAATGATTCTGGGGCTTCCAGAGCTATAACCTTCCCCTGGCGGTGGAATGTCAGATGTGTTTTTGCTCGCTTAATTGGTCTTCATTAGCGAGTTTATGGATATTTTACACCCGTTTGGGGCTGTTAGACAGGCCAAGTTTCTGTTTCTGTCAAGGTATTAAAGTACTGGCAGGCGTATTAGAGGTTTTGTTTTCTACATGATGGGAGTTGTTAGAATGTTACAGTGGGCGGATTGAAGGATTTTACCCCTCTCCCCTTACTCCTTAGCGTTGAAATATTGATACGCTGGTGCAGTATTTCCAAGCAGTGTGTCTGCAAGCTTGAACAGACTTATATGGCTTGGGGGAAAAAAGATAAGAAAATAAATTTTGTATTTTTTTAGATTTTTTCTGTTTCACAACAATGTTTCGGAACGTCAACACCTTTTAAACTTTTGAACGGTGTTACTACAGCTTTTGTAACTTGTTAGCTAATGTGCGGTAAGTTGTAGATTAATCAATCTGGAATAGAGAAACTTACATCGTATCGATTTTACTTTCTGTAAAGATAGCTAAATTGTTAAGGAAACTCACAATGAAAATAGGAAATTTCCGTCTTTTTATGATTTTCTATAAAAAAATTCGAAGTTTTATGTCAAAATCAAGAGTGCTGCCTAATTCAGGAAGTGAGGTAGGTTTCCCAATAAACTTCGGCAGCTTTACACTTTTGTGTGCAAATAACTGTATGTGTGAGATAATTCAACTGCTTAAATAATTCTCCGTCCAAGTAAGAAGACGTAGAGAAAATATTTCTTTCACATAAAAACAAAAGTAAAAAAAATCTGGAAATTCCCGAAGATGAACATATCAGAACTCAGGATGTAATCTCGCGAAGGATGTCTCAGAAAAAAATAGTAATAATAATTGGACAGTAAACGTCATTCTCAATACACATTAATAGACATTGTGTGCCGGCAACAGGCGTAAGCCTACGCGGGCCAAATACAAGGAAAAAAAATAGACATTGTGAATGTTTTCCTCTTGCCTATGAACGTTTTACTCTCTCCTTTAAAAGTCTTACTAGTCTCCTACACAGAAATTTAAAATTAATACGGAAATCACGGAAAGTAGTTTTCGGTCATTAAAGACCATCGTGAGCAAAACAGGCCCATGGAGTATTTAAGCTAATTAAGTTTCCGGAGGGATTGGAAGGAGTAAAGAGGGTAAGAGGGCTCTCAAAAATGTATAGCGTAAAACCCCGAGCGTGTCCAGTGTTGATGCATTAGCCCAGTTTCCCATTAGATCATCACGCAGACGGTCCGTACAACCCGTCTATAGAGGGAAGCAGATTTCTCGCTCCAAGACAACAAGACTATTCCGAGTGAAACCTAAGATCCGAAGCTGCAAATGCAAGGAGAAGGGGGTATGGGAGGGTTAGGTATGAGGGGCGATTATGCTACCGCCCCCGTTACTGTCCTCTGTGTATGCAAATGAATCGGAAAGCGAAAGCCATAAAAGGGAAAGAGAGACACATGCAGAGAAGCGCGACGAAACACCCCAAGAACTCGACACATAAGACAGAGGTCAAATCTCCATGCATTAAGCTCGATCCTAAAAGCTTTTATGTCACCATTAGTATTCACTCCTTTGGGGGAACGAACAAAAAGGAAAAGAAAAGGGAGCCCGAAGACCAAAAAAAAAAAAAAGGCGAGAAAACGTAACAGACATTCTTCTCCCTTGCCATGCTTTAAGTATCGTGCGTTTGGCACTCCAGAAATTACGGGCAGAAATACATAAATAATCCCCGTGTGTTGAAACTTTAATTTTTCGTCAGGGCGAGGTGTAGAAATACGTCGAAAATTCGATCTGGCAAATGTACTTCTGGCTTTTCCAGAAAATGAGAGAGAAATTAACACTCGAGGAAATTCAGCTCCCAGAGAATCGCAAAGTCGCCTCGGCAGCGGTAGTCATAATCTCATATGTTATACCACGCCAGCAGAGGAGTAATTGGACTCTTAATGAGGTTTGGCAGCCGTGGCTAGATTAATTATCGAATCCAGCCAACGATCGCATGACATAACGCCCAGGTAGCAAGATGTGGCACCGAGTTTTGCATCCCATGTACCCACCCATCCCCCTTCAACCCTCCTACCAAAGGGGTGGAATCGCCCTGAAGCCAACATACCCCCCTTACCCGTCAAAAAAAGACAAATTATTGCTTCAGGGACCTGGAGGAGCTATTTTCGTTATTACTAGCGTCGTTCTGTTAATATCAATAAGTCGATTAATTAGACATGAGCACGAAAATGACCCTGACTAAACACCCTTTCCACCCCCTGGGCTAAGTGATTTGTTCTGCTGTCCGTTTCAACCCCCCGTTCATTGCCATCTGAAGGGAGTTATACAGAAATGGGGGCGGAGCCAAGGAAACGCAGCTAATTGCGGGTATTTGGGAACGTCTAGTGCTGCCTGCAGGGTACAACGGGGTGCAGAGGGTAGTTATAGTTTATCGGTGGCCGTATATCTCATTATGGGGGAAATGATGGATCTCCAAAGAGCAAGAAAGTTGTACGGAAAATATAATTGTAGTGAAAGTTCGCCTAGCAGCTTTAGGTTTTATTTTATTTTTTTTATTTTTTTTCCCCTTTTTCGGAGTGGAATGCTTTTTTTTAGGCTTAATGGACTATTATTCTTGGTGAAGGGAGGAGGAGGAGGGTAATTTATCTCAGCGCTTGACCTTTGGGGGTGCAGAAGAAGGTGGTAGGGTCCAGAGGGTTGGCCTCTGGGGTTAGTACCCGCCTTGGGGGCCGGGGGCTATGCCCTGAGCCTCATCACGGAAATTATGGCTATGTCTTGGGGATCTTTGATGAGCTTTTTCTTTGTTGGGCGTGCTCAGTTTGGGTAGCGCAGGGATACTTCCGCTAGACTAGCTAACCCTCCCACCCCACCCCACCCTTCACCCCCCAGCGAGGCATCTAAGAAATAACTGGGCAAGGCGCAGGTAATTGAAGAGCTTTCAAAAGCTTTCCCTTGTTAGCTTTTCGGAACGGAGACGTTCTTTCATGGGGGGGGGGAGAGGGGGAGGGGCGCAGTTGGTGGCGTTCTTGCCGGCAGAAGATAACCATTAGTTCTGATGAGGCTAATGGAAATTGACTTACGATGAACGCGTGAGACATTTTAATGCGGAATGGAGTATAAATGGATAAATATTTTGGAGGAGTTTTTCGGGGGAGGAGTTTAGTTGGTGCGTGTAGGTTGGTAAATAACGAGCATTATTTTTTTAGAAAATAACTCCACTCGCACTTTTAGGCTTACGGGGAGGATGTCAGGTATTCGTAGGAAAAAGACAATTCAGGTCGGCAAGGAACCTTGCTTACAGTGTATTGGTAATAAAAAAAAGGTTTTTGGTATTGTTGTCTAGGTATTGTTATTTGGGTCAGTGTAGGATGGGTTTAGGGTGTTTGGGGTTGTGTTGCACTTCCTGGTAGTTTCGGGTGTTTTGAGGTCGATGTAAGAGGAAGTGACGTCATTCAGGAATTTGTGGAAGTAGAACTCGTTTTTTTGAAGATTGGAGGAGATTTGCTGATGGAAGTAATAATTGAGAACCAGAAAGTTGAAGGGAGTTAAAGTGGTTTAGCAGCGCCTCTAGCGGTAGGAATTAGTCTTTGGGTCGCGTGTTGGAAGTTGGGTTTCTCCGGTGTAATGTAGCTACGTAAAAAGTAGTGATTCTAACTTCCAGTAAAGGTTTAGAAGAAATGTGAGCTCAGGAGAAATTTTGTGCCGGTAGGTAGTAATGAAGAAACAATTGCCGATAATTTAAAAGAATTCTTCTAGTAGATGTAAGGATACTACGTAGGCAGAACTTTTTGTAATGTAAGCTGAAGAAATCTTGCTGTGTGCCGATACTTGGTAAAGTAGAAATATCATAGCCGGTGTTTTAGGGGAATTTTATCCCATGGATTTACTAGGATTACTGTGTACGCAGTTATTTCGATTTGATCAGAAACTTTCACTTGCCAAGTTATTGGCCAAGTTAAGGCAAGTTCTTGTCCCGGTGCAATGAATGCAAATTTCTGTAGAGGATTTCAACAGGTCTAGTCAAGTTTCTGCTGGAGCAGAAATGGCAACTTAAATAGAAATTTCGACTTCGCGAGTCTTCCGCAAAGTTGAGAGTTATATTTGGGAGCGATTAATGCAAATTTCTGTGGACAATAATTCAAGCTGATTCCGTCTTAGTTTTTACTGGCCAATTATTTCTTCTGCAGAAATCCCGGTATGAGTATTCATTCCGTCATCTCTGCTTTCGCGAAGTTGAAATTTCGGGAGATTTGCATACGCCTCTTATCTGAGCAATTCAGAATATTTCTGTTTTTCCTTGTATTACGATTTTTCAAAAAAAAATCATTTTTTCAATACATTTCATTGTTTTTCAAAAAATCAATTTTTCGGAATTTTTATATTTTTCGTAATATTACGATTGTTCAAAAATAAATTACATTTTTGGAAGACGATGAATTTACTTTCTTATTGTAGTAATACGAAGCAGTGAAGGAAGTAGATTGTCAAAGAAAACAATGATTATACGAACAAATAAAGTAGCATTAACCTGGATATCTTTTCTTTCTTATCGATGAATTTACTTTGAGACTATAAACTGAAAAGCAAATCCCTTTGAGACCGAACACCTGAAGGAAAATATTTCCAAAAACAGTTTCGACAAAGTGCCAAGTTGGGGTTGTTGATCTAAGAACAAAAAAAGCAAAGTTTCCTAACAAGCTTACGCCCGATAATGGAGCCCGGATTTAAGGCGGAGAAAAGATCTTGTATCCCCTAACTCTTTAGGATCAAGAAAACAACACGATCTCGTCATTTTCTGCCGCTTGTTTTAATAAAAGTCCGTTCCAGGACACTTTTGTCTTCGTTTCTTCGCGCCTTACGTTCTTTTCGGCTTGCTTTTCGAAACTTCTTCAAGCAAAGTTTTGTTTTCAAAGAATACAACTTAAATTGTTTCCGCCCAACTTTTAATTCGCCCTTGGTGTGTTATTGGGGGGTAAACTTGCCCCCATGGCGCCTTTTCTCCACATTTTGACTTGTATGCGACAATTTTTTTTAATTTTTTTATTTTTGCGTGGGAGGGTTGGTGGGATGGGAGTTGGAAGGTGAAAAGAGCCGTTTATTCTCACGGCAGGGCGGCCGTAGTTGATACGCGAGATAATTGCATTAGCTTAAAAGGGACTGAGAAAAGGGTGATAATTTGTTTACCGGGTTCACTTTTGTTAAAGCGAGTCAATAGTCGACACTTGACTCACAAAAACGTTGCCATGGCTGACTGGAGGGGTGACGACGCCCTCACTTCATTGACCGCTTTAATTGAATTATCCTGAGTGAAAATAGGGACGGCGTTTCCCGCTCTTTAGCGTCGAGGAAGAGTTTATTTTTCAGGAAGTTTGAAAGGTGTCTTTTTCGTTGGAAGACATCGAGAAAAAATGAAAGGAAAAAGGAGCACGGTCTTTATAACGCTAATATTGACCCAATAGGATTTGAAAAAGGAGGAAAAGGTTGAGAAATTTAATCAAAACGTTGCCTAGGTGTCTTTCAAACAAAAATTAGGAAAGAATGGCAGTTTTTGGCTCATTTTTGGGGTTAACCGTAATTTTAACCAGGTTTTGTACTATCCAGGTGCTTTGGATATTAGTATTTTAATATATAGCAAAAAATTGTGCTTTATGTGTCCAAACACTCGAGTAAGAAGGATGTCCAAAAGTATGTGGGACAGACGTGTTTGGTTTTGTACAGTAGTCTGTCCCAGATAATTCTGGACATTAAAGTTAATCGAATGTTTGAAGGCGTCAAAGTGTGTTAAAACGAATGTCCTTACTCGAGCATTACCTTTGCCCTGACTTCTGGGACTGGAAAATTCTTTTTACCGAATAATTAAGCGTGAATAACCACTGAAGGTTATAGATTTAAAGCGTTCGAAGGAAAAAGTTACTACATTGTCAAAAAGTAACTGGGACATGTAGTATTTCTTCCGTACATCACCATGTCCTAGATACTTCTGAACATTCTTGTTAATGCGTGTGTTGGAAAGCTTTAAAGATTATGTTATTAATGTTAGCTTTGCCCCGATTATTCACAGAGACTGAGAACGTACAATTGTATGAATATTAAAAGAATTATATGAAAGACATTTGAATTTTTCCAAGCAAAGCGTAATCAGGGTGATGAAAAGTATATGGGACGCATAACAATGCTTATATGCGGTAGTTTGGCCCAGATACTTTGGAGTATTGCAATTACTGTAGCTTCGTGTAATTTTTTCCTTGTTAGTTTATCGAATCCTTTTTGTTGGTTATTTTTGAGTTTTTTTAATTCTGCAATATTTGTTTTTAACATTTTACATATTTTTACTTTTTTCGCTTTCTTGTACTTTTTTCTCGATCTCGTTGGCGTGTTTAACAATAAGTCTTTAACACTGGGAATATTTCGACTTTCAAAGAATCATCACATTCAAAGAAATTATGTAACCCGCCGTTTTAAACGTTTCAAATCATAGTCTAGAATTAAATACATTTATATTATCTACAAATGGTCGATAAGAAAACATGATCTGTAAATTTATAACGTATGAATCAATGCGCCAGTTTCAAAGTTTCAGTCTAATGTACTACTTTTCAATGCAGCCACTTATCTTTAAAAAAGTTATTTTCATTGAAACTACATTTAGTTTCAACTGAACGATTCATTTAATCTAATGACAAAAGTTGTTCATGACCATAGAACTTTGGAACAAAAAGTGGTTCAGTTCTTTTCCCGGATTGCGATTGTTCATTAGAAAGTGAAATTAAAGTTTAAAGGTACGCCATTATTCTGTCCAGTTGCCCAGATTAAAGGTAGCGGGTTGATTGGGGGGTGAAGGGTGAGTCATTGGCGAGTTGTCTAACTTCATCACGGCTTGCTCTGGCTTTGTCTCTATCCGAAGCGTCCGTTTGTATCAGATTCTACGTTCGTCAGGGGAATTTTGACCCCACTCACCGCTTCCAAGGGCTAGGGAGGGTTTGCTAAGCAAGTCAAGGGTGCAAGGGCGTTACTCTAGCCAGTAGCGATTATATCTACAGCGCTGGAATCTTCCAATGGCTGACAGTAATAAAAAAATATTTTCATTACCAAAATGCAAAGTCGAGAAGATGAAAAATTCTTGTCTTTTTTCCCTTTTTTCTATTAAAAATAACTTTTTTTTTCTGTTTTACGGTGCGCAACTAATGAAGCTTCGGGAATTTTTCTCTTATTTATTCTTCCACCAACTAGCGGATGAATTACCGACAGGCTTTCCGAAGATTACGTACTGGCCAGCCCAATTACCTGTGGTCGAAAAAGGCAGGACGACAGTATTGACATGTGAAGCGTCAGGAGTACCGGAACCTGTCATTAGTTGGGTCCGTGACATGATTCTTGTCAATTTATCCAATCCGAGATATCTTCAGTTGGATTCCGGCTCTCGAGGTAAGGCAAACTGCACCGTAAGAAAAGGCTTGTTGTTGAAAAGAGTTGGGTAAAGAAATGGAGCAAACGGAAGAAAATTGACTTTTGGCCCGTTTGTTGGGTCTGGGAGAAATAAACGGAAAAAATGGCGCTCGATAATTAATTTGCTCTCTATTGTGAAGGTTCTTTGCAAATCTCCAACAGCGACGAAGAAGATCAAGGCAAATATGAATGCGTGGCGGAGAATTCTATTGGGACGGAAGTTTCTAATACGACTCATCTTCACGTCCGCGGTAAGCAATTCTTCTCCTCCCGGAGAGAGTCTTTGTTAAACTCTGCCTTGCATTGTTGAATTTTTGTCCCAAGAAAAAAATAAGAGGAAAAAAATTGTAAGCGTACGTACGGAAATTGGGCTTTCGGAGTCCGTAAACAAACCAAAATTGATAGTTTGTTATGTAAAGCTCAATCCAGAAAGCGTCTATTGGATGGAATTTCTTCCTTCGAGATAAAAAGAGATCTGCTTTACTTTGATCTATGCGGCAGGTTTCGGGAAGTATTTAAATTAAATAAATATTCTGTATTCAGTATTATCGGTCGGAAGTTCTCGTAATCTTAGCGCGTTTTCGGGGTATAGGAGTTAGTATTGAAAAGTTATTTCTACAGGGACGGAAGTAATTTCGTACCAGTACTGCATTTTACTAATTTGTGGGGGAAAAACTCGATCTTTTCTGATTTATTTTTTATTTGTGTTAGCTATTATGTTTTACTTATTTGTTTGTTTCGCAAATTCCATTTTTTCATTGGTATTGTTTTAGTCCGTTTTACTTTTCTGTTTCTATTTTCTTTTATTGTTCCCTTTATTTTTTTCTATCTTATTGTACTTTTCATTATATATTTTCATTAATTTCGTTATATTATTTTGTTTTCTTTTCTTTTCTCTTTATTAATTTTTCCGTTCATCTTTATTTCTTTGTTTCTATTTAGTTGATTTTTTTTCGTGTTTAATTATTTTATGGAGTTGATTTGGAGTTATTTTTTCGACTTAATAGTATTTTCGTGTATTTATTTGTTGTTTATTTCTATTAGTGTTATTGACGTTAGCATTTTGAGATTCTTGTCAAGGAATAAGGAAAATCTTTTAGCGACATATGCATCTTTTAGGTTTGTTAGTTATTTTGCCGAGTTTTACATATTTTAATGATTTTGATTCAACGGGCGCAAACACAAAACAAACTGTTTTGTGAGTTATTCCGTGAAACGGAGAACAGTTCGCTTCCGGTAACCGGAAACTTTTAGGCATGCCGTGTTCTTTTTGAGCCCAACTTTTAACAAGACTGGAATCGTGTTGTATGTTTAAAGAAACGGTTGACTAACAAGGTAAGCAAACGCGCAAAAAAAGAAGATGAACAGCGGATCAGGTTTTCATACGTTGTTATTGCTGCAGAGTGTATACTCATGTGCTTGGGCAACTCCCTCCTGGCTGGCAAGTTGATAGATGCCTTTTAAGAGGGGTTTCACAGAGAGAGAGAAACAAGATTCGTAGCGAGCTGAAAGGAAAAACTTTGTTTGTTGTGTATACAGTATTTTGTTTACATTCAATAGAGTATTAATTCATTAAAATTGTATTTAGTTTTTGATTAAAAGCGGTGCAGAATTTAATTTTACATGACAATATATTTTATTTTTTTCTATATTTCTCATTTCTTTTTACGAACAATTTATTATTTTGTTAATTTCAGTAATGCTGTATAATTTGTGGATTCGTTTTTAATTAGCGCACTAATTTAGTATCATTTTATGGATTCCTCGTCAGTTTATTTTATTTCTTGGCGTAAAAGGGTCTTATTATAAAAGTTTACTTTATTTCTTGTTGTAAAAGTGTCTGCAATTCAGGAATCTGTGAGACTTATGTTAACGATTCTTTGGAAAAGGCTGAACTGCTGTTAGGAAGGTGTCAGTGCAGGGAAAGTTAAATAATTAATAATTAAAAAAATATAAAGCATGCACCAAATGGGTGATATTACACTGATCAAAACTATGGAACGTTTCAGTAAGCTTTTATATAGGAAACTGTCCCATGTACTTTTGCACATTGTAGTTTTATCGAGTTTCGTTGACGAACGGTTAGCTTTAAGAATTTTTTCTTGAATTTTAACGGAATTCGGAAACATGCAATTGTAAGAATAGTTAACAACCATGAGTAATGCAAAAGACGGTACGACACTGTCCAAAAGTATATGGGACACACAGTAATGGTTTTGCACAGTAATATGTCCCAGATACTTATGGACGTTCGTATTATTCAAGTTTTTGGACGCATTAAAGTATGTTTTAGCGAATGTACAGTACTTATTTGAATCACAATTTTGACTTTTCGCTGTTGCTGAAAACATACACTTGTACGAATAGTTAAAATTGAATAACAAATAAAGACATTACAGCTATAAAGCGTTCGAAGCTGAGAGTAACCGCAGTGTCCGTAAGTAACTTGAACAGTTGGTATTGCGTTTTTACAGCGGTACGTCCCAGATACTTTTGAACACTCACTGTACTTTACTATACTTTCTTCTAATTTCATTTATTCTTTGTCACTTTACTTTATGTCTTATAACTTTATTAACACTTTGAGTACTATATAGTTCTATCATATTTATCTATTTATTATTTTTCTTTTTTTAATCCTTTTTTTTGGAGGGGAGTGGTTAAATTTTATTTTGAGCTTGTGTGTGTTGGCCCGGAAAATGTGAGCTGTGTCGTAATGTAATATGCTAATGATCTCCATGTTGTTTGCCCCTCATTGTGTCTGTGTGGCTATAGTACGGCGTGTACCTCCGTACTTCACCCAGGCGCCCCAGCCCGTGTATGAAGTCAAGGCAGGAAGTGCCCTGAACATAACGTGTATCGCCGCCGGCTCGCCAGTGCCTTACGTCAAATGGAGAAAAGGCCTGGAAGATTTGTCTCCTGAGGACAGTTTGCCCATTGGACGCAATATTTTGGTGCTTGACGACATCCAAGAGTCCACCAACTACACTTGCGTGGCGTCCAGTAAATTAGGATCCGTCGAGAATACTACCTTAGTCCGGGTAGAAGGTAATCATTTCACAGACCTTAACCCTAGCTTCCGTCTCCTTCTCTCTCCCTTTCCTTTTTTTGCCTTCCTTTCGTCTTTTTGGGACTTCAGTTTATGGTTATGACTCTCCCTTTTATAAACCCCAGGCCGGGGGCTTTTCGAGGAGAAAGAAAAGTGTAGAAAGAAGAAAATGAATGGAAAAAGGAGAAAATTTATTTTTCGTAGAAATACTGTTCTTCGAAAAGAAGAAGAGAGAAAAAATGCAAATTTGGTAAGTAGTCTTAGACAATTTGACGTCAGAAATAAAGATAAGTTACCTAAGATGCGTAGAAAGAAAACATTGAATATTCATTAAATTTTTGTGAATATGGAGAAAATTTTTCCTGGAAACAGAGTGGGAGTGTTAAAAATGTAGTAAGGATAACTCGTGCTGTGGAAAACAATCCCATGAGCGGAATTTCCGCAGAAGTTTCTTCAGGAAGAATTAATTTCAGAGCTGGTAAAAAACTGCAATAGATATTTCTGGGTGGAAGTCGTAAGCAATGTCTGGAAGAGAATCCTTAAGTTGTAAAAAAAAGTTTGAGAGACATCTGTTGCTCAACAAGGCGCCCAATCTTTCGTCAGGGGGCGCAGAATAATTTAGACCCGTTGTGGGACACCAGTAGCTCAGTTCTGCTCATTCGTCTTTCCTGGGTCTTTTTTAGTGTCCTAGGCAGATGGAGTTGCGAGTTCATCCCTTAAATTTCTAAAGACACACAGGCTTAGAATTTCTATCGTAGAAATTCAATGACTTGCTTATGGTTAAACTTATCCTGCATCAGCTTCCAGAGCTTCTTAATTCTAACGTTCCGTGATCCTAGGAACTGAAAAGATTTTGTACTGGTATTTCTGCCTCAGAAATCCTGGAAATTTCCACTTCAGAAGTACAGTAACTCTTTAATGGCTAAGCTTAGTCTCTTTTGCAGAGATATAAAGAATTTAGATGTGTAATTCTGGATATTTCACGTTCTGTGAACCTGGAATTAGATAGAATTTCGACCAGTATTACTACCGCAGAAATTTTTTCTATTTCTGTGGCAGAGTTCAGTAACTGCTTGATGAAGTATCACGTACCACAACTAACATTACTAAAAAATATTGAATTTTTTCAATTTGACATTGTGTTTAGTAGAATTGTTACAAATATTTCTACTGCAGAAATTTATCACATCGCTACAGTGGAAGTTCAAATCTGCATGACAGAAAGCTTAGCGCACTGCATTCATTTAATATTTTCCTGATAATTGACTTTATGTTAAATCTTTAGGAATTGGCTAGTGTCTATACTATAACAATTTAATGAAATTGCGACAGAAATTCAATGTCTACGCGAAGGACAAGCCCATTTTATCTCCCAGAAATTCAAAATTTTCTGGGATTTTAATTTTCGCTGGTCGTAAAATTCTACGGAATTTCCAGTAGTTTTTCCACTGCACAATCTCGCCACATTTCTACTGTAGAAATTCAGAATCTGATTGACGGCGAAACACGGTATCCCTATTAGAAACGCAGAATTTCACTGATTTTTAGTGTTCTGGTAAAATATTATTTTCTCAAAATTTCCTCTATTATTTGTATTGTAAATTTCGCTGATGTTTTTGCGAAAGAAATGCAGTGACCGATAGGCAAGCTCAGTTTACTTCCCTACTTTCTTAATTCTGCGACATTCTACGAAAGTGACATTCAACAACATCTCTTTTAAAATATTTCTACGGCAGAAAGTCAAAGACTGCACGGCCCATTTATAACTCCCCTCGCAGAAATTCCAATCTTTCGTGATTTTGTAACATTTAATAAACCTGGGCTCTCATTCATAGCACCGGAAAGAAATTTCTTAAAACGAGCTAATGAATTCTGTCTTATTGTGCGTTCCATTCAGTAGCGTATCCAGGATTTCATTTCGGGGG
>JAHZNP010000703.1:0-40698 GCA_020615345.1 Triops cancriformis
CTATCATTTAAAGACATGGCATGTGCCGGGAGAGTTCTGACGCCTTTTACTGACAAAGCGTTTCACCAAAATACTGCTAATATATTCGAGAAAACTTAGCCGCAAAGTGCTCGGCCCATACATTTTCCCCTTCCAAGTGAAGTGTTAAATAACCGACAGTAGCACACCTTACTATGTTAATAGACTATAACTTCTGACACCAAAATGCCATATACAGTGGAAACCGTTAAAACTAAATCGAAGGGACCGGAAATTTTTTTCCCATAAATTAATTTAAAAGATTAAATTTTGTGTAAAACAGTCGAAAATTTTATTTTCCGCCGTCTATTTTATTCCATGTTGTCGAAATATTTCTTTATGTTGTCCATTTTTTTATTAATTTTCCGTGAATTTGCAGTTAATTCAACTTCCATTTGCGTTGCATAAACATTAGATACTCCATTAACACAGGTCCTGATGCGGGAGCCTTTTGCGACATAGCTTGTTAATCCAAACAAGTAATGCAGCCTCCAAACCTTCCTGTTTGGCCTTTCTCATTCTTTTCCTATCTATGGCTTGAACATACTACGCTCCTTGATATTGCTATAACTGCGTCTCTGTTCCTTACAATTGTTGACAACGTAGAGTTTAGCGATTCCGAACTCTCTACAGATTGTCGATTTTCGATCTGGGATTTTCATTTACTGCCTTAAGAAGCCCCGATTTTACTTTTTGAATACGGAGAGGGTAATTCAGGGCGCGAAATTTTTCGTCTTAACCGATATTCTGTTTCGTATTAAGAGAAGAAAAACATAAGTAAAGAGACCGGATTTTGTCGAGACTGGAATGCTATTTCGTCTTAACCGGTTTCCACTGTAATAGGGTATAGCTGTTACTTTTAGAAAAGCTAAACAGTTATTCGTGAGCTCAATACTTGTAAATTATATATTTAAATAAGCAACCCTATTTTACATACATAGCGTATGGTAGGCCTGATAGAAAAGAATCCATTACGAGATGTTAGACGCATTATCAACTAGTCGTGCGACAGTCTCGTACGAACACGGCCCACGCAAATGCCGTGCATTTCGAATAGCACTTTTTAGGAGTTCATTTCGGAGTCTATTATAGCGCAACCTTCATGTTCGGCCTTTGCATTATTTCATCGATAGTCGGATTACCAAACCACTTGTGCTAATTTACTTAAATTGAAATGTCGTACCATGTCGCGGTGGGCACCGCGATTCTGCAAACGAACTAATTAATCTGCAAACGAGCCGCGACGCACAGTTTGAGAAACGCTGTTTTTCAGGATTTGCCTTATCGAGCCAGGGACCGCCTCCCTAAAGCCTATTGGTAAATAGGCACTGTCGGAAGCTGTAACGCAGAGACCAATATGGCAGGTGTTGTTCGTGCAATCTCATGCAGGAATATTCTTTTATCTCCCGCGTATCGTCATATCTGTGTGTCATACCGTAATATGGCTTCGTCTGGAAAGTACTTAATCGAGGAGCCCGAGTATGCTTTTCTGAAAGAACTTGGCTTATCTAAAAGCAACTTGGGGGTCTACAACGGAAAATGGTTTGGGAATGGCCAGGTTCGTTTTTATTAAAGAAGCAAAACCGACTCCATGCTAAATATTTCCGAATAAACAAGGTATTCCTTTGTTAGGTTGTCACCTCTGTTTGCCCCGCAAATAATCGACCCATTGCTGACGTCCAAGAAGCTAGCGTAGATGATTTTCAAGAGTGCGTCAAAGCAGCGAAAGACGCATGGCTCTCTTGGGCCGATGTTCCCGCTCCGAAACGAGGAGAAATCGTCAGACAAATTGGCGATGCGTTAAGACAAAAGATCAAGCCCCTGGGGCAATTAATCGCCTTAGAAATGGGTATATACATTCTTGCATCGCGTGTAGCAAACCCCCTACACTATTTTTATGTCTCTAGGAAAAATTTTACCGGAAGGTGTTGGTGAAGTTCAGGAATACGTTGATATTTGCGACTACGCAGTGGGCCTTTCCCGTATGATCGAAGGAAAATCGTTTCCCTCCGAAAGGCCTGGACACATGTTACTCGAACAGTACAATCCTTTGGGAGTTGTTGGTATTATTAGTGCTTTTAACTTCCCTGTTGCTGTTTATGGGTGGAACAATGCTATAGCCATGGTAAGGTTTGAGCCATGGCAAACTTTAGATTTAACACTTATTCTTTGCAAAAGTAGGCTTGCGGAAATACTATGATTTGGAAAGGCGCGCCAACGACTCCTTTGTGCAGCGTGGCTACAATCAAAATTGTTGCTTCGGTCCTCGAAGCAAATGGTTTACCAGGAGCTATCTGTAGTTTGGCTACCGGCGGTAAAGACGTAGGTGAAGCTATTGCTCAAGACAGAAATATTCCCTTGGTTTCCTTTACGGGAAGTACTCCTGTTGGCAAAAACGTACGTATGCGTAGAAATCATGCGCCAGCTGTACGTTTATGTAGATTATCCTTAGGTTGCCCTGACCGTCCATGGAAGATTTGGAAAGACATTATTAGAGTTGGGAGGCAATAACGCCATCATTGCTGACGCCGATGCTGATGTGGAGATGGTATTCAGATCGGCTTTGTTCGCCTGCGCTGGAACAGCCGGACAGCGCTGTACGACGGCCAGGAGACTTATCCTGCACACTAACGTTTACGATGAAATTTTGGAGAAAATCAAGAAGGGTTACGCATCTCTGCTTACACGTGTAGGAGACCCACTCCATGTAAGAAATTAAATTTGCTTCTGTACTTGCATATCCTCAACCCATTTCTATAGGACGGTATTCTTTACGGTCCGTTGCATAACCAAGACGCTGTTCAGCGTTATAAGGATACTATTGAACGAGCTGTTAAGCTCGGTGGCAAAATTGAGTTCGGAGGCAAAGTAAGTCGTAATTGTCGTGTAGGCGGTGAACTCGCTAAATATTCCCTTGTTCTGTAGGTAATTGATAGGCCGGGCAATTATGTAGAACCGACGATTATTACCGGCCTGCCACACGACAGTCCGGTTGTTCTCACCGAAACGTTCGCGCCTATCGTGTACGTTCTCAAGTGTCCAGATCTGGATACTGCCATTCAGTGGAATAACGAAGCAGAGCAAGGCTTGTCTTCCAGTTTGTTTACCAAAAACTTGGGAAGCTTGTATAAGGTAGTTCCTCCTGAGTACAGTATATACCTTGTATTTTATACCGTTCTTATGTAGTGGATTGGCCCAAAAGGTTCGGATTGCGGTTTAGTGAACGTGAATATCCCAACAAATGGCGCCGAGATTGGCGGCGCGTTCGGTGGTGAGAAAGCTACAGGAGGCGGCAGAGAGTCGGGATCGGACTCATGGAAGCAGTACATGAGACGATCGACATGCACGTTGAATTTCAGCCAGTCTTTGCCCTTAGCTCAGGGAATCAAATTTGAATAAGGCTTCCGACTGAAAGAACAATTAACTAACGCAATACTCGATCAACCGTTGACAAATAATAAAGGTTTATTTTGACCAAGTTGCTCTATCTCTATATTCACATGGTGCCATAAAATTTTCTGTATTGCCGAAAAAGAAACACAGTTCGTTCGTTGCACATTGAATTTTAAGCGTTACAACCACATTATACACGAAAAAGACTAGTTTTGTATGCTTTATTAAGCAATTTCGGGATGTTTCTTGAGAAAGTTGGTAAGAAGCGTGGGATAGTCGGTCATGACCCCACTCACGCCTAAGCGGAAGGAATTCAGGAAATCCTCTTCATTGTTCAGTACCCACAAGTAAGTTGGAATGCCCCGTTTCTGTAAATGATCAAAGAGTGATTTTCGCATCAACAGCTTACCAATAGACCACACCACAACCCGACGAATTGAACTCATATGAACTCCGTGAATGCCTTCACGCCTGAAAAAGAAAATTTCCCAGACTCTTGAGTATAATGCCCTAACGAATATAAAAGTTACTTTAGGAAGATGTCAGGCAAGAACAGCTCCAAGTGCGTTTCTTTCAAAGGGACAAATGGAAGGAGTCCTGAGTAAAACAGAAGGACTAGGTGTACAACTCGTCGAGTTGAAAACAACAGACAAATTTTCCTGTTCTGTTAAGAAAAAGAACGAGTCAAGTTCTGGTCAGACGGTACCGGGTTCGTCCAAAAACCACACAAGCCAACGACTCTGACATAGAGCTAGGTAATAATTAAAGTTCTCGTTACAAGAGTCTCGCAAGAGGACGAAAAAATGAAGAAGCCATGAAAATACAATAGAGCCGTTTGTTTGGGATGTTTGTTGACGAGTGTTACACGTGTGCTCACTTCTTTGTAGCAAGCTTGGCAAACGCGATCCGAAAAGTTGCCCCAAACCGTGATTTCTTCGCGATTATACTGCGACACCAATTCGGACACTTTCGTGGTTAGTTCTTCCGTACCATCTTTTAGGTCCACGTTCATTGGTACATCGGGGAACTCACGGAAAAGTTCCTCAAGAAGTGGTATGCGACGAATTTTCGGGTCATCAGAGCCCGTGAATACCTTACCTAAGTTATGGGAACGTAAGCGCAGTTTGGTGGAATAACACGTAAACATACCAGGATCAAAATCAATAGGAAGAGTGCTGGACAGCGGTGGCAAATCTGCATAGTCCATTTGTGAGATACTTTTATCCACCCCGCAAAGTCTTTTCAGATAACCGTCATGAATAACAGCGATCTTTTTATCTTTGGTTAGATGGACATCAAGCTCAAACATGTGAGTTCCAACTTGCCGAGCACTTCGAAACAATTTAAGGTTAGATGAATTCCATACGATTGACAGTAATACTTACTGTCGAAAAGCTGCCAAAGTATTTTCATAATTCTCGCCGGCTCCTACATTGGTAAAAAAAATAAAAAAATAAATGAGATTACCGTGAGTACGATTAGAAAAGCGATTACCCCCTCTATGACTAATGTGTTTAGCAGTAAACTTCGGATTCTTCTTTTTGTGAATTAATCCTGGATTGTGCAGTAGAATGAAGGACGTCAAAATATAGCCGCCAATGGCCGTTAATACCGGTGCTACGAATGGAATCATTGTGACTGCTAATAAATAATCCAGACACGTAGCATTTAGCAATGTCACATGTAATTCTTTACTGTTTCGCTGAGGTAGGGGCTACATGGACAGGTCTCTGACGTGACCACACTGAAATGTTTTAGTTGTTGTGTAAAAATCTATCTCTGAAAGTTCCCGCCCATTTTCTTTTCTAATGGGCCGACAGACGATGACTTCCTTGCTCAAATCAGTTATGATAAGCTGGTGTGTTATAATATTGATCGTGATAATAGAAAAACAACTTTGAATTTGAATTAAAATTTTGATGAATATTTAATATACTTTCAGCTAAAAAAAATCTAACGCAGGGTGATACTTGCTCAAACCTGATTTGACCTCTGCTCGTCAGACTCTTTCTGTTCAGTTACTTTGTGGCTGGAGAACGTTTCGTGTCCACACCGTACGGACTTAAAAGTAAGTTGGCTTCAACATTTTACGTTTTTACACTCAGTTTCGTGCTGAAACACTTTTAAACTCAAGTAAAATTTATTTATACTTTTAAGAAATCGATAGAGTATGCAGTTTTTGAATTTTAAAAGGTGCAATTTCATGCTGCCTCATGGTTTGCTACCAAGCGCGCAGATCAGCGCTGTACTTTACTTTTGCTTATCTTAGTCATCCTTCGTCTTATATTGAAAAAGTAAACTTAGACTAAATTATTTCAAACTGGCCTGTAGTTGTGATGAGAAAATGCCTTATTTTTCTGATTCAGTGACGAATAAGGTACGGATCCAATTCCTGACGCTACTGGCCAGTACAGCCATTATACCACCTTTGAACGTTATTCACAAGTCCACGTGTCTCATGAGTATTGTCTTATTTGCAGAATGCGTTACGTCGCAGCCTACGTACTTGCCGCGCTCGGAGGAAATGCCTCACCATCGGCTGAAGATATTGAAAAAATCTTGAGCTCTGTTGGTATTGAAGCCGACGGCGACAAAGTCGCCAAGGTTATCAGCCAATTGAAAGGAAAGGACCTCGCTGCAGTGATCGCTGAGGGTAAGTTGTAGCGAACTTTAGCAGAAGAGAATAGTATCGTGATTTGATTTATGTCAGTCTTCCGTTAGAATCTTTCTATTTTGAGATTTTTTGGTTTCCCTGACAATCACGGCATTTAAATTAAGTATGATGTTTCTATACCATCTTTCGCCTGACGACACGCTGAAGGCAGTTATCCAGAACTGATTTACGTTTTATACTTAATTAAATGTTAGGATAATTCTACGAATTGAGTCTAATTTCAACTTTTCCATTCTAGGATCCAAGAAGCTCGCTTCCATGCCTGCTGGTGGTGCGGCCCCAGCTGCTGCCCCTGCTGCTGGTGGTGCTGCGCCGGCTGCAAAGGGTACGTTATATTCATAGTATTATTTTCTTTTTCGGTTGCATGGTGTTTTACAGTGAGCTCGTGTGTTGCACATAGCACTGTTTGCCAAGGCGTTTTTCGCGTGATGAGATTCTTTTATTGCTTTTATCTGGATGAGCAATAACCCGTGTTTCTGATGTCCCTTAATAGCTTGCAATTTTTCTCGCTATTTAAAAAACTTCACTGGAGAAATTATTTTAAAATATATTTTCTTATTGCATTGTAGCTGAAGAAAAGAAGGAAGAGAAGAAGAAGGAAGAATCCGAAGAAGAAGACGACGATATGGGCTTTGGCTTGTTCGACTAAAGACCGTTCCGTGTGTGGAGTGGTTTCTTGTGTTTTAATACAAGAATACGTCTTTAATCTCTGGTTGTGTATTTAGACCTAGTATTGCATCTTGTACACTTTTCGTTGTCACGTGCTATTGGGATCCAGGAATACTCAAACTTGGTAAGTTGTTTTGAGGTCAAGTTCATTTCCATAGTTATTTAATGATGTATACACTTAACACCATCTTTCGACTGATAATTCTTGATGGATCATTCTTTTAACTGATAGCGTTTAAGCGTAAATTAATTTTATTTAAAAAATGAAAAAACGAGAGAACTAACGATCTTTTTATTACAGGTGGGTTTTGCTCAACGTTAGATGTGCATCGGGCCGTACTCTTATGTTACTAATGCTATTTCTATGAATTACTTAAGTTAAGTGTAGCATTTCAAATTAGTTAAGCGCCATTCAGGAGTTAGTTTTAGGTTTTGATTGAAAGGTTATAGCTCCGTGAATTGTTACTAGCGTACGTTAACCATCTTTGGTATTCGTCACCCAGTTCGTCCTCCCTTGATTTTCGGGTAAGATTTCCTATAATTTTCTTTCGCATGATGTAGACTTTTCACTGTTCAATGTAATGATGACTATATGCCCGGGCCTCTGATCACTATGATTAAAGGGCTTTTCCCGTGATTTTTTACTGATTTTTGAAAAATAATGCATTAACATACGAAAAATTGTTTCTGTGATTAGGCGCTAAAATATTATATCTTCCTTGTAGAAGCCGCCCGACTGGTCCATTCGTTTACCACCAAGATGTCCGTTCTGCGTTTAACAAGGTGAGTTACCCAAACTAAGCTATTGTATATGAATTGTTGTACACATGATGCGATCCATCACCATCTTTCGACTGAGACTTTTGATGCATTTCCTTTTGGACTGAGAAACTGTTTGTTAATTACCCTAAAGTTTCATTTGACGTAGGGTATTGATGACTTTATTTTCTTTTAGGTTGCTGTGTTGGTTTCTGTGGCGGTTGACGGTGGACGTTGTACGAGATAAACATAATACACTCCCTTTTTTGAAAACAATGCTTTTTATTCGTCATAGGAGAAGATTGGAGGATATGAACGTTTGCATAGCGTGTTGCGACGGGGATGATACAATTTGGATAGGAAAAGGTTTTTGAGCTGGCCATGCAAATTGGTACCTACATAAAGCAATAGTAGGCTAAAAGCTTGCGCCAAAGAGTCGCTGTGTAAGTTCCACACAAAATGCTTAAATTTGAGTAGGACGAAGGCTTGGAAGTATCCTTGTAGCCACAAGTGCTCCGAAATGCTTAGAATCATGGCAGATTTGAACAAGAGAGACATATGAGGGTGTAGGGGAGGGAGATAACCCAGTGTTAGTAGGAGGAAAACAATAGTAAAGTTTAATTTTACTAAATAACCTATACACTCAAAGGTCTGTGAAGAAGCAACCATAGTTTCATCAAAGCCGTGACTTATGCCCCAAATGCACCACGAAGTTAATATGAGGTATTCCAAAATGAGACCCACGGATGAGGATTCGCCCAAGAAGCGACGAATGATAGTTACGACAGACACACGATTCTCGCTCAATAAGATAATTATAATAAACCCCAAATCGTTGACAGAGCTCAAGCCGAACCATAAGTACGAGAAAAACAGTGGAGGTAAGCCGAGCCTTCTGGGTAGGAAGTATTCGGGTTCGGTCTGGGCTACGCAAGAATCGTCTTCAGTTACACGTGACGTATTCGCATACATATCGCACCAAGCCAAGGAAACAAGCTGGACACAGCATATGATTTGCAATGCGAAGGAAACCAGACGGATGATCAACCATAATATGGTTAATATCACGACAATCCTGGGGGACTCTTCACTCCAAGCGCGTAGTTGCTGGTAAGATTTTGCCCGCCGCAGCCTGGTCATCAGGTTTTTCCTTTCCTAAAGGTGCGGCGTGGAACCAAAGAAATCAAACGAATTAAATTTTGCACACAAAATTACCTGCGCAGCCAGGGTGGAGTCGTATGACCGCATAAGCAAGTACGACGATTCATTATCACTCTCACAATTCCTTTCACCGTTCTTGTTTACTGAATCGGAGAATAGTCGAGTACTGTCCATGGTGATATAGAACTCTTAGAAGACCGTGTCCCATTCTGTTCTACTGCCGTTACCGCTAACTGTAAAGTCCTCGAGAAGTACGCAAATAAAAAGTCAGAAAAGGGTGCAAAATAACCCACTGGTGTCTGTTTGCTTCCAGGGATGCGCAGATACGACGTCAGTGCCTTTCTTGGGCGACCACGATGTTCTTTATGTATTCATTTGCTAGGTCAACAGTGTTAATGACCTTGGGTAGGTCGCGAAAACCTGCATGGGAACGCAGAGACGCCCCTTTTAGGCGGAAACGCTCTCCTTGCCCGAGGAAACTAGTTAATTTAGGCAGAAAACTTTGAGGTACGGGAATTTCAAAGGCTCCGTTGCACGTGTTCCTCGTATAAGAAAACTATATTAGATGGTTTAGACTTGTCGCATGAAATGCTCAGTAACGAAAATTTTTCAGCAATAAAAGTATTGAAGCATTATATATGTAGCAGGGGTATTCAAGACCGTCAAAATTCGCTGATGTTCGTAAATAGAAGAAAAGTTGTTGACGAATTTCTTAATCGGATATTTTATACGAGTTACTACTAGTCTACAGTCCTAATTCGCAGACCTTAATCATTCAGTTACGTTTCTTAGCACTTGAGATTCGTTTTTCGAACTGCACCACTAATCTTTAGGAAAGCCTCTTATTCGGGGCTTCGCTATTTGCGGACGAAATATTGATACTGTGATACCGCTTTATTTTTCGTGATTGTTAGATTCATTATTTGCGGGTTGCGCAGGTTGAGGACATTCACTGAGAAATCATTCTCTTTTCTGTAGAGAGTAATCCTGATGTGATCGTTATTAGGGATTAGAAAAATAAATTTTTGAAATATATTGTGTAAGCTGGTAAATTTAAAAGTGACTACTTGCTGCGTCCTTGGTATGAAGAATAACCGAGAACTGTAGGGGTATCAAGAATACTTTTGTTAAACCTTATTTTATTTTCGTTCGCGTAATAATATTTCTGAGAGGAATCACCCCGCTCGGCGCTGGGTCTAGCTGGGGGGTGACTTTTGTGGCGTCAACGTCGAACGAAGCTGGTAAGGCTGCTGCTTCCCATATTAACACCCTTATTAGCCACATGTCCATTCCCTTCCATGTCCTTGTCTTTTTCTCAATTTAGAATCTCTTTTAAACATTAATTTCCGCTATAGCTTTTAAGGACCCATAGCTTTTTCATTATGTAGAGGAAAGTACTGTACGCTATGATCTGAAAGAGGCAAATTGGAAAATATGGATCGGTTTACGCGGTGTTTATTGCGGGACCAACGCACCGCGTAAATGGGGTATACCTGCAAGGTTCATGGATACAAGGCTTACAAGGTTGGCTCAATAGGAGGAGTACGTCGGATTAAGCCGTTCAGCTCCGCCTGAAAATGACGTAGATCATTTATTCTGAACGCGCCGTTTTTGAACACACGGAGCTTCTGCAGGCTTAGACTTTACTAAAAAGGAATGCTTTTCTATTTCTGACGTTACACATTGCTTATGTAAACTGTAATTTTGTTGAACAATACATTTCAATTAAAATACTGAGTAATTATTGATTTGTGTATATTTATGTAGTATGAGATCCTTAAGAAAGATGCTGTACTTTCGATTTCATAAAAGCAGTTTCATTTTTAGGCGCCCATGTTCTTTACGTTTTTAGATTAGTATTAATTGGTTTTGCTTTCGTTCCGTTTAAATGCCTTTACCATCGTCCATCACGAGTTTTCTACTGTCAGGATGTAGTATGGTTTCTTTTCATCTGGACAGTACGTAATATAATTAAAGTTAAATATTGGGTGGCACACGAACTTCCAAATAAATTCCCCGAACTGGGGTGTCCCTCATTCTTATGCTACCCCGTCATGGGCCAAAACATTATCTTCTGGAGGTTTATTGGAACCTTCTCAAGAATGGGCCGAAGTAGCGGCAAAACTTAAAACACATTTTCGGAATACGCATGGCGTAAATGTGAGCCGAAATGAAGTAAATATCGTAAATGATTCGTTCGCGTAAGAATCTTAATTGGAATCAAATGGTGCGATATGCGTATCAACCCAAAATAAAAATGTACGTTGAAGGGTTTACCGAAGTTAAAAGGGTCAACTCCCACAAGTGAAGGGAGGAAGAAATTAAGAAAAATAAATAAAATAATAAATTCGTACGAAACTTTCATAAACGAAGTTATTGACGTATTAATAAGCTCTTTTATGGAACTAAATATTTTAAAAGTTATTAATTCTGGATGACATACGAAACTTTCATAAACGAAGAGCGAGTGGTGTATTAATAAGCTCTTTTATGGAACTTCCTAGGATTTTTACCAAAATGAATTGTGATTAAAAGAGCAGCCTCTCTTTTAATAATTAAATATATTTCTAGAAAATATTAATTCAGGATTATTTATACGGATCAAGATAAACGTGGATATATACTGTACGTGGGGTATGCCCTGAACAAACTATTCGTATTCTCCCTCCTTTCTTACGGCCGTGCGCGCTGATTGGTATAAATGGCTTACGTCACAGGAGAAAGCAAGTACCGTAAACCCCTCCTATTGAGCCAACCTTGAACCTTGGTATACCTGTACAAGGTTAACTGAAGCATGGGGCTGGAACACAAACGCCATCTCTGGACAAAGTGTATGGGATTTCAGAGGTGAAAACACTGGAGTCAACTTGGCAGATGGTGATTTATTCCTTGCCATGGTTGCTCCTAAGTTTTTTCTTTTCATCTGTGTAGTGTATTCGGTACGAAATGTATGTGGCGAACAGTTTGATTTACCTACGAGAACATTCCGACAATCAGTTTCGACTTCCATTCCATTATCTTTGGCTGCCTTAAATACGCAATATTCCCGTCATAATGATGTTGAGCAACTACTTTCCAATCTGGAGAATAATTTTTCCAGTGTAGCAAAGTTACACGTGATTGGTAAATCTGTAGAAGGCCGTGATTTATATGCCTTCCAAATTACAAAGAATGTATCCGAACCAAGATGTTTGGGGAAACCCATGTTCAAGTACGTGGCCAACATGCATGGTAATGAAGCTGTTGGTCGACAACTTGTTTTAACCCTCGCTCATCATCTGCTGTACGAGTATGGGAAAGATGAACGTATCACTACACTGGTTGACAACACCGATATCTTTCTTGTGCCAAGCCTCAATCCGGATGGTTTCGAGAAAGCTAAAGTAACTATATGACATTTTTTCTCCGACAAACTTCTACGTGAAAAACTTTGATAACCGTATCTAGGAGGGCGACTGTGAAGGTCAAGATGACAGTTCTGGTCGACAAAACTCAAATAACAAAGACCTTAACCGCAATTTTCCTGATCAGTTTGACACACCAGCAGATAAAATTACTATTGGCAGAGAACGGGAAACTTTAGCTATGATGACGTGGATCGTTAGTAACCCATTTGTGCTCTCGGGCAATCTACACGGGGGATCGGTAGTGGCCTCATATCCCTTCGACGATACGAGGTAACTTTTCAAGTCATCAGAGCAACCCTGAATTTTTATGCGTTTTTTTCCCTATGGCAGAATACATAAGGATTGCTGTGTAAACGGGAGCAGTCCAGATGAAGCCACGTTCCGTTTCTTAGCGTCACTATACGCGACAAAACATTTTAACATGCATAAGGGCAATATTTGTCCAGAAGATAACTTCCCAGGGGGCGTAACCAACGGAGCATTCTGGTACGATGTTCCCGGTGGGATGCAGGACTTTAATTACGTGCACTCGAACTGTTTCGAGATCACTTTCGAGCTTTCGTGCTGCAAATACCCCAACGCTGCCAACTTACTAAAGGAGTGGGAGTATAACAAAGAATCCTTGATTTCTTTTATGGAGGCGACACACATGGGATTCAAAGGTACAGCACCTAAATACCAATATACTAGATATATACTAAAAGTATACACAAGAAGATCCTTAATTCTGGAGCTCACCTAAAGCTGCGAGTGATGTAGAGTTTTTTGCTTTTTTTGTACGTCCGAAATGGACCGACATGTGCTTTCTTCACATGTACATTTGCCACTCTTCCTGATATATCTGCTGGGTACGTTAGGCACTTAGCATATACGTCTCGCTTGCGTTTCAGGTGTGGTAACGGATGAGAAAAGCGGCCAAGGAATAGCTAGAGCCGTTGTATCCATTGCAGGAAATGGTCACAACATCACAACAACAGATAGAGGAGAGTACTGGCGATTAATGGTGCCTGGTAATTACTCAGTACAAGTCCATGCTTGGGGGTATGTTTTTGTTTTTCAACAGCTATTGGATACTTACTAAAGAATGCTTACATTCAGTTACGAGCCTATAGATGCTGTAAGTGTCACCGTTGTGAGCAGTAAGCCAACCTTGTTGAACTTTAGACTCAAAAGGAGCTCCCGCCTCGAAGAAGCGTACAATCCCACGAATGCTTCGTTAGCACATTTAGAATTCAAGCATCGTAACTACATGGGCATGAAAGCTTTTCTTCTGAAAATAAAACAAGAATACCCCGACATTGTAAGGCTCTACAGCATAGGCCAAAGCGTACAAGGCAGAGAATTGTATGCAATGGAAATATCGGACAACCCCGGCATTCATGAACCAGGTAAGTTTTAAAAAAATGGAGCGTTTGAAAAGTGACTTGGGAGTTATTAGAAGGCAAATGATTCTCAAATTCCTTTACAGGCGAACCGGAGTTTAAGTACATAGGGAACATGCATGGAAATGAAGTGGTTGGTCGTGAAGTATTACTGAACCTTATTGCGTACCTGACTGGCAATTACGGCGTAGACCAGAGAGTTACCGATCTGGTCAATTCTGTGCGTATACATATTATGCCTAGCATGAATCCGGATGGGTATGAGATCTCCAGAGAAGGTAAACTGTGGATGGATGGAGCATTTATTAAGAAAAATGAAAGGATTGAATTCGTAGGTGATGGAGAGGGTGTAGATGGGCGCGCAAATGCCAATGGCAAAGACCTGAATCGCAACTTCCCAGATCAGTACACAACCAATGAAGTAAATATAAATCGGACACCTGAGGTTTTGTTGATTTTTTATATTATTTTTCCCCAACGAAAGGAAAATAAAGTGCAAGAACCAGAAACATTAGCTGTTATGAGCTGGGTCAAAACATTTCCCTTTGTCCTTTCTGCCAACCTACATGGTGGATCTCTTGTTGCAAATTATCCTTTTGATGATAATCCAACACAAGAAAGTAAGAAGTATTCAGCATCCCCGGATGATAAAGTTTTTAAAATGCTAGCGTCAGCGTATAGTCAGGTAAACCCGTCTTTCAAGTATAGTATCGAAATTAATAATTTAATGTATTTTCCCCCTTTAATGCTGAAGGCGCATCCTCGTATGCACTTAGGCGAGCCTTGTCCTGCGTCATCTGGCCTCTTGTTATCTGAAAAGTTTCCTGGAGGTATCACCAATGGAGCGGAATGGTATAGCGTCAGCGGTGGCATGCAGGATTGGAATTATTTACATTCAAATTGTTTCGAAATTACCGTTGAAGTTGGTTGCTATAAATTCCCATTGTCAAGCGAATTGAAAACCTTTTGGGACGAGAACAAAGAAGCCTTGCTAACGTATATAGAAAAGGTAAAAAAATGTGCGTTTTGCCAAAGCATCATCGTCGTTATTTACTTTATATTCATTTCAAATTTACTGAGTATCTTTCTTTCAAATAACGTATTTTTAATATTGATTTGCGATCAGAATATTTTAAGTAGTATATTTCTTTGTTAGGTTCACACGGGACTGAACGGATTTGTTTTCAACAATCAAGGGAAGCCTATAGGCAACGCTAAGATTATGGTGTCTGGGATTAACCATGTCGTAACAAGCGCGGACATGGGCGATTACTGGAGGCTCTTAATGCCTGGAGAGTATCAAGTTACTGTAACTGCTGAAGGGTATAAAAATATGTCGAATTGTCCATTGCTCTCTCTTCAAGCGAACTCGTAATAGGTATGGTCGGGAGACACGCAATGTGCTGATTCCCGAAAAAGGGTCGCTTACAGTGAATATTACACTGCCTCCCGATCTTCTGCACATTTGGTCGCAGAAGCTGGATTACGATATTGCGCAAAACATGGCCAGTGACAAGTACCTAAGTAACGCGGAGTTGTACGGGCATTTGTCGGACCTCGAAAACGAGTTCCCTACAATTGCAGAGTTTATAGCCGGAGAAAGCGAGTGGAGCATGCATGTACATGCGCTGCGAATTGGTGCAGAAGTAAGATCTTACATTTATAAAGTTACTTCTGACATAAAAAGTTACTTTCGTAATTGAAATTCTAAAAGGGTGACAATGGTAAAAAAAAAATGCAAGTGGCCCTAGTGGGAGGAATATTTGGTTCTCAGCCTGTTGGAAGAGAAATTTTGCTTCGCTTCAGTAGACACATTTGTCATGCCATTTTTAAGAAAGATACCCGAGTGGCAAACCTTATGCAATATATTACCCTTTACGTAATCCCAGCGGTAGATTTGAGCGGTTTCGAGAAAGCGACGCCTGGTAAATATTGTCTCATTTTGTCAATCCAGACGTGCCTCATTTTACACATTACACCAACTATAAGCCATTATCTTTTGTAGGCCAATGCAACTACAATACGCTCAGTGACATGTTGCAAGAAGCGGGATCGAGGTTTGGGCCGGATCCAAATTCTCTCCCCTCCGTTGTAGCTTTAAGGTCAATGTTCAAAGCCTTGGCGATCAACGTTGGCTTGAGCATCGAAAGCGGTGGCGTTTTTATGAGGTAAGTTTCCTCGTTGACGACGTGATTTGGAAATTGTAACAGATTGCGAAACTAATTCTTTTCCTAACAGATATCCAAGAGACCAGAAGGGTGCCACCAATGCGACAACAGCAGAAGAGAAAATCTTTCACAGATTAGCGGAAAGTTATATGCTAGCCCATTCCACAATGGCCAGTTTTAACATGAATCCTTGTTCTGAAAATGGCCAAGAGCTTTCCAAAGTTGGATTGAAGCATGGAGCTGATCTGAAGGTTTTTGAAAAAGCTACTAAGTCTGAGGTATAATTCCTTTTCTGCTTAGACATACTCTGGAACGCTTTTAGACTGGGCGTTTAATAACCTGGGCAGTTTAATGGTGGCAGCTCACGTTTCGTGCTGTAATTACCCTTTTCCGGAGATTTTACCAACGTTGCATCAAGAAAATCTGGAGTCCATCAAGGTTTTCTTGGAGGCAACGCTTCAAGGTAGTTCCTTTCATGATTGCTCTTGAGATGCATCGTGATTACGCTATTCTTATCGTCGTACTCTCGTGGTTATGACAATTTTACTATTAATGCCTTATTGTCAGGTGTACACGGTGAAGTGGTCAATGTAGACGGTCAGCCGTTACCAAACGCTACACTGGTCATCACCAAAAGTTCCCGACCAGTGTCCTTACATGCATCTTCTGCTACATTCCTTGAAGTGCTGGAAGAAGGAAATCATATTCTTAGCGTAATTTTGATCACGCTATTTTGAGTTGGTTCACTACTAATGTGCTTTTGTAGGTTGCTTTACATGGATATGAAAGCAGAACCATACGTTTTGAGGTTCTACCAAAGAACCTTACAAAGATCAGGGTCGTTCTCGATAAGCTAGAAGAGCAAGTGATTTATCATAGTCTTCACGCTATGGAAGACATGATGAGAGAGTGGAAAAAGACATACCGAGGAATTCTTTGTTTACAGAGGTTACATTTTTAATTCTTGTGTGACTGTTTCTCTATTATTCTACGACGCTTTTGTACTTCACAGTTTGGGACTCACTGCCCAGCAGCGGCACATATGGTCGTTGATGTTATCGCAAGATGCCACGTACTTGTGCGAAAACCCGTCAAAGACAAAAGAAGCCCCACCCAAGTCGATTGTGTTCCCTCCTCCTATCCTGTTATGGGCTCCTGGCAATTCTCCAGCAGCTACCGCTATTGTCTTCCAATTAGCCACTTACTTGGTGTCACATAGCGAAGATCAAGTTATCAAAGATCTCCTAAGAAACTTTAGGTGACGCTTTCTTGCCCCTTGTTGCCGTTTTTTAGACTTACTAATTTTCCTAATTACGTAGAATTTATTTGGTTCCTTCTGCGAGTCCTGACTTGACTGCGCAAATGGAAAGAACAAGTAATGTTAGTTGCGAAAGGACTGACTCTCTGTTCCCGGCTTCCATTTTTGCTGATTGGACTAAGGATGAGCGATTCCTGTTAAATCTTGGCGTCGATACTGGAGACTATGGGATTGCGAGTGCTAGCAGCAATTTCCCGCCAAATAGCACTGTGAATGAGGTAGTTAACTAATAGCGAATTCAGTTGGGAGTGCAGTGCGCGCACTGGGAACTCAGTTCTTTTGCCCTGTGACGTCACGCCTGTTGGACTCAATGGGACAATTCAGCCCAACTGAAGACAACATTTGCACCCAGTTCGGAAAGTGCAGCCCCAGGTTGACCAACTGAATTCGCTATAAGACACTGTAATTGAGTTGCTCACGTGTGTTTTGTAGTTTATGTCACATGAACGGATATCGAAACTCATGAAAAACTTCAGGGCTCCTGCTTGCTCATTTTCTCCTAAGTTCGATGTGCAACGAATGTTTGCGGTAAGTTTCTGACTGTTGGAAAAAGTATCGTAGTGATTTTAGACTCCTCCTTTACAGGAATTCGTCAAGAACGCCACGTCTACTCCATCTGTGATTGTTATGCCTTCTTGTTGTGCCAAACCTGAGCCGAAAGAATTGGCTAAGGATTGGGCAAGGATAAAACCGGTGCTTTTGTCGCTCTTAATTGACAGCAAGCAGTATGTCTCCGGATATTTGCTAAACGCCTTCAACGAACCGGTAGTCGGTCGTGTGGAAGTTGGTGGAGTGCAGCTGAGTCCTACAAGCTTAGGGGCTTTTTGGGTGCTGGCAGGGGCTGGTGAATATGTGGTAAATGCCTCTGCTGATGGTTATTATGCTACGACGAAGACCGTTCGCGTTTTCGAGGGTGCATCTGCGAATCTCAACGTTCGTTTGATAAAAGACGAGCGTGTGGCTGGAATTCCCCGCATGTTGTTTGTTATCTTAGTAGGGTCTGCCTTGTTGATGGGACTGATTGTGTGTCTTTGTTGTTATGCTGTGTGTTCCAAGCGAGTGCAAAGGAAAAGGGTAGGCTTTCAACTTCTTCCTCGTCAACCTGTGCTGTTTGAAGATGATGACGAAGACGAATTGTTCAGCACGCCTTCCAACAAAGTTGTCAAAAGAACAGTGCCCCAGCGGGTGTTGGGGACCAGGATGGGGCAGTACTATGACGAATCAGGCGAGTCGTCTAGTGGATCTGAAGATGGTATTGAAACTGCCCTATATCGTAAACCAGAGTATGGACGATCCATCCAAGTTGGATTCCGGAATGGAAAGAAACAGTGAAGTTATTTAACAAGATCTAGAAGAATGTTTAATTGAGTTGCACAAACCATTTCGATGTCTGAATTTGATGCACCGAAGTGCCTTTTACTTCTATTTATAGATGATTTTTATACGTATATTGGTGTTGGAAGTGAAAAATAAGAAAAGTTTTTGAAAATCTGCGTTTGCCGTTTTGTGCTGTAAGCTCTAATGTTATTCGTTACACTTTATTATTATCTTTGATTTATTTGTGTTCATTGTGATGAAATCCTCGCAGATCAACAAATGATTCTTACGCGTGGTGGGTGGGTGTTTTCTAAACTTGACTTAGTGTAAATTTAGAATTATGTCTAGTGATATCTTTATTTGTCCCAAGTTTTAGTTAAAGGTTTTTCTCCTTTTTTTAAAAAAAAAATTCAGCGTTCTGTCCAAAATCTGCGTTAATTAAACAGGAAACACCTCCGAAAATACTTTTGCTAAAACCCCGAAAATTGTACGCAAAATTCTGATTTTTCCTATTTTTGCTATACTTTGAGAATTTTGCAGTACATTTCCACCCCAAAAATCGTATTTTTTTATTTCCCGCAAAAATAGCGACCACCCTCCGAAAATCCTGTCTTCCCATTGGTGGAAATTCGAAAAACGGGGCGTGGTCACGTTTTCGAGCTGGGAAAGCTTTTTCCGGGTTATTTTCCATAAGAAACAACGTGAGCAAAGGGATCCCCTTCAGAAATCGTGAAAAACTGGAGCTCCGCCTTCCTTCCCGTCCTTGCTCCTCCCTAGCTGGTCCCTATCCCTCGTGCTCACTCCTATCCTGTTTCCCACGCGGTTCATTTTCCCGAACCATTAGGTACTCCGTACTGGATAGATGTAAGCACGATAGATAGGGACAGAGCCAGGAAGGAACTCGGATAGGGAAGGATGGAGGAATGTAAGATATATACCCTGGAGTTTTTCTTATATAAAATAAACCGGGACATTTCGGGGATCGAACTTGCAACCTCACGATCTCGGCGTTACCCGTTAGACCGCTCAGCCCACTTGCCCTTACAAATAGATGTCGAAGGCTTGTATATAAATAACGCCGACAGAGCGCGATAAGCGAATGACTTTTAAAATTCAGTGAGACATTCAGCGTAAGTATAATCGGCTCCAGTATCCAGTGTATTAAATCTGCTTGTATAGAACCCTTACAGCCAAAGAGCTAGGATCACACCGTAGTTAAAAAAATGAATAATAATAATGAGAAGAAAATAATCGCTCCAGTAAAAGACGATATACAAAATGAAGCCAATGCACACGGGCTGTAAGCCAGGTATGTATGTTTTCCCTTGCTTTTTTCAGGTATGGATTCTTTTCCTTGCGCTAGTTAACATGACTGCCGTATTCATGGCATTCACGATGGTTTCTTGAGTTGCACTTAGTATTCAATAGACGGCAAAACGATTGTAAATATACAAATACAAGTGAATACACGCGAACAGTTTTTTAATATTTCTGTATTGTTCTCATAAAGCTTTGGCGAAAAAGAACTTACGTTGCTTTCCACAGCGAAAAAGAAGGGGACAAAAATCATTCAAAGTTTCACCCTCGTTAACCAAGCCTCCCCCTTCAAAATAGGAATACGGTATTGTATGGCAACCACTTCAGCGTAAGTTCATTACCAACATATGGTGAAGCGATGTATCCCGAGATTGTTCGAGTATGTGATAGGGTACTGCATGGTCAGCACCGATCTATTAATCTTCCATCCCATGTTCCATTGTAAAATTCCAACGCCACTTAACCCATATAAAGAAAAATGCTTGTAAACATATTTAAGACGTTTATTTGTCTCGATTTTCGCTGCACAGAATTCGGGTGCAATTGATTGTGAAGGGCAATAGACACCGTACATGGAATATCTGTTAATTGTATTGGTGTTTATTACGGATTATTTATAAGTATTGATGAGCTTCTCCTCACCACCAACTTTGGGATATACAAACAGCCCATGAAAAGGGGAATTCAAATAATGTATCACAAAGGGTACTCGCTGTCGCACGAGTCAATGGTTCCAACAAAAGCTCTAAAGCAGCAAACATGTCTCTCTCTAACTTCATATACACAAAAATACTTCAGTGAACCGTTTTTTCTTGATTATCTAAAAAGCTGCGGCTCTTTTTCCATATAGAAAGTAATATGTACGTAAACTAACGTGCAGCATAAAAGCGCTCCATGTACGAAGGAATATTTACATGACAAGGCCTGTGGCGAGCCCCACATACTTGCCATCAGCCACAGTATTCTGTTTCTTTTTTATTTTATATATAATGGAGCACTTTCGTTACACGTCCTTCCTTGACGGCCGTTCAACATAAAATTTTAACAAGCTCGAGAAATTGTTTCACGGCTCCTGTACAGTATTATCAAATAGATTACATGACTAAAACTTCCACGCGGACACTTTGAAGTGTACTTAAAATGTCATCCCTCTTCACTGGTCCCTTTTGGAAAATCGTTCAAGACTCCTAGCTCACTTACGGTTCCAAGACTTGGGAGTCCCACATAGTACTTGTTCAGCATTCAGTAAAAGAAATATGGCCTTTCCCCCTCTGCTCGTGCGAAGATAACGTTCGTTCCAACTCATCCACGTTGACCCCTCCCATACTGACATTAGGCTGAACCTGGCACAGTACTCGGTCTCCGTTCAGCACAGCTACGGCCAAACTTCCGTCATTGATGGGAAGAAGCAACTGTTCTGTGTAAGCTGCCGGCAACTGGTCAGTCGCGGGATACTGTTGTTGCTGTTGCTGCGGCGTTAATAATTGTCCGTGCCTATCTCTGTGGCGTGCTTTCAAATGGGGTGAGCTAAATGCACAGCTAATGGTGGTAAGCAGGTCTCGATTATTGGAGTTGTTGGCTTGCTGCTGGTTATAGGGGATTAAAGGACGATGATCACCGTACGACCTCGACGACTGTCTGCTTACGTCACTGTTGGGCCGACGATTGTCTTCATCACTGAGATCAGAGTGTTGGGCGCAATGTCCGTACAAACAGTCACTGTTGGCGGTTCGCTCGATTTCTTCGTAAACGGGGTCGCATGTCTCCGAGTCTTCTCGCAACGTGGGATTCATGGCTGTCATCGGAGCTGTCCGATAACGCAGATCAATCTCCGTGTACGTATGGTTCCAGGGGCTTCCTGCACGCAACCGTTTGGACGCTTTATGCAAATGTGGGTAAAGCTTGGAGGCCGTCGCTGCCGCTTCATTGTCTCGCACAAACTGGGCCACCAACTGTGCATCCAAGGCCGCATTCTGGGAGAGAGCAGGGTTGGGCGCGGAATGTGGGAACGCTCGACGACCCATACTTCCGCCAAAACCTTGCGGATGAAACGGAGAAGCGCGCTGCGAGTGACTGCCGGAAGCAAATGCTGCAGAACGGGGGAAATCTTCTTGCTCAGAACCAACATGACCAGCATCGTGCCCGTAGGACTTGAATGACATGTTCTACACAAGAGAACCAACAAACCACACGTTTAGACCTCCCGCGCTTCTCCACTAGTCATATGTACACGGACACGTACCTCATTATCAGTGTGGGGTAGGGTGTGTGCTCCAGTTCCGCGGAGACTGCCCTGGGTGTGGAGCGCGTGTGGTTGAGGGTGGGCTATGGGCAATGTCTGGCCGTGGCCGAGTGCTAGGGCCTGGGCTGTGGCTAACGCATTGCCCGTGGGCCCGGCACTGGACCGTAGACTGCCCATGCCTGTTGTTGCACCCGTGCCTGGGCCCGACCACGACCGAACCAGGTACTACAAAAAATAAAATAAAAACATTTCATTGTAGACTACGTAAACACGTTTCGTTTCAGGAAAGGTCAGTCAAAAAGCTCAGGATGGATTATTTTATTTCAGTGGGTATATGTAGCGATCTGTGTAACCAACCACCAAGCGCACCAAAGCAAGCTCCATGTTGTGCAGGGATTTATGCAACCCGTTTTTTTATAATAATAATAGTAATAAATCCGCCTCCCTGACTGAGTAAATATTAGACGCAGTTACGACACGCTTCCCCATCGGGGTTGCAGAACTAAGCTGCTGGCATTAGAAAGCGAGAAAACAAGCCCCTTTGTCCCTATTCTTTCCCCTGCATTATCTTGTAGACTACCTTGGTGCGCTGGAGTTGCCGGTAAGGGCAAAGGTCCGGCCCGTATCGGTTGGATCCACATCGATCCCGGATAAGCTTCCCCGTCAGCTATGCCCACTTCCAGCCGACAGGGTATTAGAACGGCTGGGTGGTGCCTATGGCTATGGCTATGACCGACAGGGGGCGCTGGCGGCCTATTGGTCTCAACCATAGCATGACACGTGACATCGACTTGGGCATAAGGCCGGACTGTGTCACGTTCAGCGCAAGGTGCGCACGTATCGGAATCACTAGCACTGGTATCTGTCTCAGTGGTAGCGGACTGCGTCGAGGAAGACGATACTTCCACGTAAATGGAAGCCGGATGGGACAACGTATGGGCATGGGCATGGCAAGCGTACGGGCAACTTACGTTATTAGGGGCATGGGAAGCACCCGTGCTGCTGGTCGAGTCCGAATGCGGACAAGACGGGGTCGCGTTGTACAACGACGAAGAGCGTTCCTTGGAATCGGGGGCGTTTAAGTGAGTGGCACGGAGACATGCCTGCAGCCAAGTGTGCTGGCGGACGACCTTCCGGTATTCCTTGCGAACCTAAGACCACAAGCGCGAATTTAGAAACGCAAATCATATGTCACAGACGAAATTACCTTGTCGTTCTGGATGCAGTGGAAGAAGAAAATGAACAATCCCTGGAGACTATTCAGTATGGTAAAAATGTAGGCCATAACGACGGTGGCTTGGTTGATGTACAGCAATCCAAATGTCCATGTCAATCCCAGTAGGAACATCAAGATGAAGGCGCCGCGGAGCCAAGAACTGAATTCAGTAATAGAAAAGTCAGACTAAGTTTCAGACAAAAATAGACTACAATTTCGCAAGCAAACACAAGAGCGGGCAAAACAACGCACACAAGCTATAAGGAAGTCGCAACGTTAGACAAACATTCACAATTGAGCGCAACAGATGGTTCCGAATTAGAAAAGCAAAATGAAGCTTAAGCTCATTGTTAAGCAGGTTGTAAATTCGCTTACACGTGGTATGCCAATTTGCTGAGCAAGGCGTCCGTTTTGCCACAACTAGCGATAGAGCACGAGGAAATTGAAGGGTTAGTAAAAGAAAAATACTAAATAACTTCTACAATCCGTGCACTACCACAGTATGTCACTACTTTAAAAGCAAAGGCATAGAAGTGTCACAAAAACTCGTGGACTCCAATTACCTGGCACTCGCTAAACGGGTCTGTTCTTTAGTTTTCATGACCGCATTCGCACTCCTGTGGCGGCACATCATGTAAATGGCCATGAAGAGAAAAACCACATTTGCCTGACGGGATAACAAAAATAATTAGAGATTGCTGAACAGCAAGCGAGTGCGAGAGCACAAAACGAATGAGACAAAGAAAAGATCCATACCAGCAAAATCAGCACCACCGGGCCAACAAAGGCAAAGATAAAGTAGTTGTCCGTCCGCAGCCAGCAGTATCGCTCAGTGCCATACGAGAACGGATCCACCACACAGGAAATGGCCACAATCAAAGTGGGCAAGCCGTAAGCGAAGAGGTAGTACCACTTGACACGTGATTTCTCCGTCTCGAAGACTTCTACCAGCATCACATACAACTGGAAACCTACGTGCCGAAAGGCGATTAATTGAAAGGCTTCGGCTAACACGAAGTTTCAGTGTGCTTTTTACGTTACCTTCTAAGAACATCCACATGAACGCACAAAGGAAGAAGAAATGAAGGAGCCCGGCCACAATGCCGCACAAGATGGGTTGATGGGTTTGCTGGATACCGGCCAAGAAAATGATTTCGGCAATAAGGAGGCACACACAGAGATTCTTGTGAATCGTGGTCCTATCAGACTATGAAACCCCACCAAGAAAACCGCCACAAGGGAAGGAGCCGTAAAAAAAGACAGAAAAAAAGAACAGGAGACAAGACGTTAATATAACCGCGGCTTGTGAACGATTTACGTGACAATAAATTACTTTGAGTCCGCGGAAGCATTGGAAGGTGAGGATGGCCAAAAATAAGCACAAAATGGAGATGGCACATCCGACGTAGGTGATCAACGACAGAGCCGCTTCTTGGCCCGGGCTTAGCACAGTCGAATGCAAGTCCATCAACAAGGCGAAATTGGTCAAATGGTCGCACTTGCAAGTCGTATGACTGCGGTTGGTATGGACGACACGGCAGCCTTCATCAGACCACGCACTGCAGGGCGCAACAAACAAGGATTTAGATTCGATCAGACAGACAAAAGGGATTAAAGCTCAACAAACCTGACGGTATAATCCCAGAAAACACAAGAAGGATTAGAGACGTTATCCTGTCGCAAGTGTTTCAGCGTGAGCGTCACAGGCTGCGGCAACTGAATGTGCCGCCCTTTTCCCAAGGACGCCGACAGTACTCGGGAATTCACGATCCGGGTCGAATTTCCTGAACTCCATTTTTCCCAAGCTTCACGATCTCTCATGGGGAAAGAAAGCGTACCGGAGCCTTGCGGGTACCGCCCTTCTTCCAGTGGTGACAGGATGTCTTCCAAGTTGTTATACGCGAAAAGAACGACCCGTACGAGACCACCTTCGCTGTTGTCCAACAATGCTTCAGCAGGTAAGGTAATGACATCGTCGCTGGGACCCCATACTTCCCACTCTTCTGGGCCAGGGAAACTCGTCTCCGAGAGCTGCCTCGACTCCAAAACCCGTACGGACATCACTAATGACAAAAGAGTTAGACATACGTCCGCAAAGGCCTCATTCCCATCACTTAAGATATCTTACATATATTTTTCATCGACTGAATAGTGCTCTTTTGCCTCGTAATGGTGCTAGCCAGCAGGAACGCGTTTTCTTCCAATCCCGTGAGTAAATCCGTGGCCGTCGCTCTCGCCGGTTGCTCCCTGTAGCCAGCCATACTAGCGTGCGATTCCGTAGCTAGGCCTAGGTCTCGCCATGCCAGGCTTTGTGAGGGTTCTAACAAGCTGGAGCCAGCTCGCATCAAGCTCTGGACGAGTTCCGTGACGATAGCTTCGCGTTGTCGCCAATCCGGGAAGGCCTGTAAATCTTCCGACATCTTACGAGCCATTTGGTGCAACAGCCGAGTCGCTGCTTTCATATCGCCGCCATACAAGGTCTTGGAGGCCGTTACCTGCAAAAGTGCACATGACAGATAAGTGACGATTGTTCCAAGGATTGCGTTGCTTACATCACAAGACATTGATTTGATCACTTGAGTATCGACAAAAAAACTCCCATCTAATACGCACAATCCTCTTTTCCTAAGAAGGATGTAAAACCCAGTCTTTTTCTATCACTGTCAACCGGTATGCTTCGAAAGAGAAAAAGTTTTCCGGTTTACATTATACAACTTGTCAATAATGTGCACATTTCTATGCTAACAACAGTAAGATAAGGCGATTGCCGAAGAGGAAAACCCTCTCAAAGAAAACGAAACCCGAAGGGGAAGGATCCTGAAAGGATGCGACGGAGCAGAAAAGACGGCTGATTTACACGCTTCTATATGCAAATGACCTACGCTCTAATCCCCGCGCCGCTACGCACCGCAAGCTCGACGGTATACGCTCTCCCTCTCCCATCTCTCGTATTTCTCTTACGATTAGTGCTGCAATATTGACAGAGAATGCAACTCTGCCAGCTGTATTTGACAACTACTGGCGCTCAACTTTTGTTTTACTGCCTTCGGGCAAGAAAGGAAGAAACCCTAAACAATTTGGCCTACATGGGAGGTTATGAATGGCAAGGCAAACGCGAGTGTCCCACCAATTGCTCCTGGCTGATGAGCGCTGTTCTTACCTGAGCTAAGTCGTTGGCAATCGATATTAACGAGTCGCCTTCGCCAATTCGCGATTCCAAACTCGTCAGCCAGACGGATTTGCATTCGCTCAAATCTGGGGCAGCAGGGAGCCACGCAGCAGGGGAAGGTCCTGTTGCTGCAGACGGTCTATCCTCCGAGTTGGACCTGGCGCTGCTTCTCAACGCCCCGTAACCTGGTCCAGCACAGCGCCACCGAGCGTAGCCCGTCGCACCTCCCGGACACGGCTGGACGACCATGTCACCGGCTCTCGTCCAGTTCCAGTACAACCCACGCGTTACCGTCGGTGGGCAGTACGAGGCGTCGTCCGAGGGAGGGATAAGCGGCAATTTGCCTTCGAATGATGGATACGCTGGTCGCCGCGTTGTACCTAGTAAACAAGAACATTTAAGGTTGGACTACATTCTCGTCATTCTCAGTCTCCTTTTAACAAGCTAGCGATCACCGTAATTCACGGCGGTATTTCCCCCCCCCCCATATATAAATGCAATTTTTTCCCCTAAATCCACTGGCGGATCACATACTTGAAGGTGGTGAAGTGACGGGTTCGCTGTCCACTTCGAGGCCGTGATCTTGTTCAACCACGCTAGGTGCTAAGGTGGTAGTGGTGGACGTCGTGGGATTCTGTTGGTCCCGATCGCGATCGAACCACTTATTATGAGGTCCCACGGCCATTCCGCGTTGGCCCATGACATCAGGTACCGGGACAGTGACGGAATTTTCTTCATGGAGCAGAGGAGGAGCAGAAGTCGTGCTGGTAGTTTTCGCTGGCACCGTGGTGGTGGTGTGATTGACGCTTCTTCCGATTTCTTCGCCTGTGGCTTCTTGCTGGCCGTCACCAACGAGCGATTTGGCTAGTGTCGCCAACGTCGTCGTGGCGGCTACCGAGGTAGTGGATTCTGTCACGATCGTTGTCGCAGTCGTCGTTGATGTAGTGGTGCTATTTTCCAAGTCAGGCCTGGCAGTACTCCACAGCGCTGGACCTACGGAACTGAACCAGGGCGGTCGCGGCCTGGACGTCGACGAGGTAGGTGTGGCTACGTATAAATCACCCAGCAAACGGGAAAAAATTAGACACGTCATTTTTTTTTTAGCTGCCACCACTAACGAAAGTCTGACAGCTCCACAATTGTATAAAAGATCCAACGTTGGAGATTCCTGTCTAGACTTTCTGTGACAGTATTTATTTTGTTTTCTTTTTCTAAACTCTTGAAATATTTCAAAACCTCATGTACCTGGTACGCATTGATAATGAGCTTCGAGGTATTTGAGTGTCCCCGGACAAGGATCTCCAAACACTGTTGTGCTGGCCAAGATTGAGCAATTGCTTTGCTGATTGCACCTACAAAAGAAAAACAGAAAAAAAACAATCAGAATAAGTCGACATTATCCACATTCTTGTTTATACGGCACAACAGTTTGTGTCTCCCCGATTAATTCCGGTCCAGCTTTCTAAATCGTCCCACAATTTTTGCCAAGCTTCAAACTTCCAGCCTGTCCTAAGCCCGTCACAAAGACGCCGACTGTTATGAATATGCGTTGCTATCAGATTGATTGACGTACGTGCATGATGCCTATTCTTTCGTAAACACAAACAGTTCCCCTTTCATGCCACCTACTCTTCGGTTACTAAAGAGCTTTAGTACCGTACCTGGCACGTAATAACTAGTACACTGACATTATATAATTATAAGCCTAGTCCGGGCTTTTGTTTTCACACTAGTGTAAAATTGTCACCACTCCCTGTTTCCTTAGTACAATGATAGCCCCAAACGCTGTAGGAAGCGAGCGCAGCAAGGCAATCATTGTTTCGCTCTCCGTTGCTCCACACGTCTGAGAGAGCGTCAAACGAAATAAATAACAATCTTATGGATTATGGATGGGCGCGAAGGGGATTTTTCTTTTCTCTTTCGAAAAAAAATCACTTCAACCTCTTTTTCGCTCGCCAAGACGCACAACGCCATTACGGGTCATAAATCTCGGCCGCCTGCCGGTGAGATACGCCCCTTCGTCACACCCCCTGTTCTTGCGTAGCCGCAAGATGAGGACTCAAGATTTTTGAGTGCCTTACAAAAAGAGGAAAAAAATACGAATATTTTTTTTCAGAACTGGGTTACATTTTCTGCAATACCCAGTAAACTACTGGCAATTTTATTTTCACAACCTCGGCAAGACTGCAATGAATACAGCACAGTACTGTATTCATGAAGTTCTACTGCACAGGGAACAAAAATCTCAAGGGAAAAAAAGAGGACGAAGAAAAAAAATGCCTCAGGGGGATAACCATGGATGCGCATACACCAACGATCCAGCCTGAGAGATTCAAATTCATGCACAATTCTCATAGAGGGAGCTAGAACACCGAGGGGTGTCAATAGCCGATTTTTCGCTGCTATGTAAGAAGACAACACACCCAAGTGCCAGCGAAAGGGAAGAGAGCCTGCCTAGCTAAGATTTACAAAGAGGGAAAATGCATCACACAGTTCAACACGGGATTTGATTTTCCCAACCAAGCCAAACACGACGGAACCAAAAGGAACACTGAAGTGAATTCATTCTTTTTCTTAACCATTATCCCCCCCCTCCCTCTACACACACTTTTGTACACAACTGTCCAGCTTGATTGCCTTTGCGCCAGTGAATTCTTTTCAGGCGTCTATGGCGTAATTAGATGGAACATGCTATTAAGGCTGGAGCAATTATACGCCATATCAGGCTGTGGCTGCAGTGTAAGGCGGGATGCAATGTAAGGTTAGGGGATACGAACTGAAAGTTATGATGGCGAAAACGTTTTCCAAGTTTGCTCAGCCTGAAGTAGCTGATGAATACAAAGTCGCGGACAGAATCATTGCACGCTCTTTTGGTCCTCACCAAACTTGTGTAGCTGCCCTATCCAGCTAGTCCCTTGGCGTTCAAGGTTACAAGTCCTCTTTTTCTCCTTGGACTGCGAAGTACACATAAAAGATATGCTGGGCGCCATTGGAACAGCAATAATGATGGTCTAGTAAGCTAAGCGGCAATAAGCACGAAAAAAAACCATCCGAGGTATATTTTTCACCCCATGGGTAGCTCTACACAAACCGGTCTTCAGGCTAGGCTATAGAACCAACGCTGCCAAAGGGATCGCGAGAATGAGGCGACGGAATAAACACGACTCTGCCATGCAAGCATTTGGTGGAGTCCTCGCAGACAAGAATCAAGTATCCTTTTTGCTTCTTCACCACTTCTAACACTTCCAAATCGGAACGTCGCGGTATAAACATGCATGCATAACACCTTTCAAACATCAGTGAAAAAGGCCAGCGATTCTTCATAAAACGAAAAGTGCACAAAAAGAGAACTTGCAAGGTTAAGCCTGTGGAAAACTGTGATCTTCTCTGATGATGTGAATTACAGCCAAGCACGCATTGCATTACACAGCAACAGTGTGGAGTGATGACGATGACAATGATTAGGGAGAATTTTAACGCTTCGTGTTATTTTTGCTAGTAATACTCAGTTTTATTACGAGTAAAATATTTAGTATTCTTCTAAGTATCATGTTTCCTATTTTCCCTAAGAAAATAACGAGAAAGGATGTGCTCAGGCGAAAATGCCGGCAAGGGAGTTTTTGGTGTGCTGAATATATGCAGCACAAAGGGAAAAGTCCGTTTGGCTCCGTTCGTGATGCTCGGATATATATACAAAACTGCTCATTTGCATAAGGATCTATGCACATGACCGGTTTTCTTTTTCTCAGTGAGAGGAAAAAAAATGGATGTTGCAAAGTCTTCAACGACTCGCCAGATGTGGCAATTCGTTTTGCATGTCATATTGCAATATAGCCTACTTGCCTGGGCTGAAAGTGATAACTGTCCTTTTTATTTTTGTTGGACATTTCGCAAGGATGCTTCACTTGAGCCGAATGCTAATTAAACTCAAAGGGAAATGGCTAGCAGGCATTGGACACGGTGCCCTACACCCGATTTGGTACCAACGTTTCAAACAAAACGCACGAAACTGAATTAATGTAGCTGGAAACCCTTGTTGCTGAATATGTAGATTAGCCTCAAAAAAATCAGTCAGACTTTTTTTCTTAAGGGCACTTACTTGGAATGCAGAACGCGTAATGATCGATGCGACATACAGTTGACGCTCCAGTCCGTGTCTCCGTGTTCGTTACAAATTGTTATGGAAAAGCGTCCATAATTTGCTCGTACCAAGTTTATGACTTCGCTGTTCTCACACGACAATTGTAGAGTCGATCCCTCGCAGGCGTACGCTGTTCGGTACTTCCGTTGTTCTGCAATAAACAAACAAGTAAAGCTCGTGTTATTTCAACGAAGTACAAGACATTTTAATCCACACCACAAGTTTTATTGTTCTTCCTTCTCCTTTCGCTAATTCGGTCACAATTCGTATCGCGCTTTATAATAATAATAATGAAAAAAAAACTCTTAACCGTTTCGCGAGCAAAACTCCACCTCCAAGCGCTCAACCCAACAATATCGGGTACGTTTTGTCTGAAAGTCAATACAACCCACACTACGCTCGCTCCCGAAAGCTTTTAGGTACATTTACCGAACGACTAGTACCATACGATGCGTCTTACTATAAACGTCAGGCGCCTCCTCACCAAAGATACCCAACTCCGTGAGCAGCGTTCTAAGAATCTTGTAAATATTATACGTGCGCACTTCCTCTCTCCACTTCTCCCTATTCTCTCGCTTGAGGAGAATGGCTACGCTACCTTATCATGACGGTCACATCTCTCCCTATACGCCAGCTTTAGTTTCGTCTCAAGCCAAAGGGTGCGATAGGCATCGCAGCCATTAAGAAAATGACGGCTAGACGTGGAAAACTTCCCCGCTCTGACTTCGCTGCCACATCTTTACGCGCCGTCACAACGAAACGTCGTCACAAGCGCCCAAACTTGCATTCATCTCCACTCGTCCCGTTCCAGCTAAAACGCATACTTCGAAGGCTCTCAACAATAGTTTCACATACTCAAGCTGTTTCTCTGCCAGCCAACTAGGTATTAAAAAATAAACTAAAAAAACTCTGTTTCCCCAAGCCAGCCAACCCAACCCTGTTCAATCCCAAATGTGCATTACTCGCCTTAACTTGTAAGCTGGCCCTTGCTGTGCTCGTCTAACTTCTTGGTCCTCACGTTATGAGAACACGCTCATTTCCGCGTTCTGCATACCGCTGGCCAGTGCGTCCGCAACAAAAGTGCGCTACTTATCCATCCAGCGTTCGTTTCATTTTCTGGAGCAACACAGCAACAACCAGGAAAAACCCGCCCAGGGTGATCGAACACTAACTCATGTTTTGAGCCATGCAATATACAGTTGACACTCGTTAAGTCCTGCGCCCCACAACATCCCGTCTGACCCGTCTTTGGATTATCTCCGATCAGCCAGCGGTGAAGTTTCGGTTACAAGACGCACCATCCCTGTTTCCAAGGTCGTCATCGTCCCTTGCCGGTATCAGCCACCAACTCCATAAAAGAAACACACGCAGCACCATGGCTGCCCTTTTCGCAGGAACCTGCCTGGAATTCAAGTCGAACCCTCTCTGCTTTTTCAAGCGACTCATTTTTTTTCATATTCCTTCGTCGTCGTCTCCTCTTTGGGTCCCAAGATGTTGGTTACCTGCATTCACAAGGCTCTCCGGGTCCAGCGCTAAGGTAATACCGCCGCCACATACCTTCCTCTCTTATCTCTCACTTTTTCTGTTACTTTTTCTCCCTCCCCCACCCCCTCCTTTTTAAGCCTTCTGTGTCAGCAACACTTCAAACACAGAATTAAAAAGCGGAAAAAAGGAAAATGAGACTGGCGGTACAGTCTACCATGCCGAGTCGCAACCTTCAACGCCCCGTGGAGATCATATAAGCGGACGAACTAAGCCCAGGATAAAACCGAGCTCGGGCCCCTCCTCCAAAACGGTCTTGATCGCCAACGCTTATAACCTCATTACAGCCCCGAGTCTCTCTTTCTCCGTTTCTGATGGACTCAAGATTCTAAGGCAAACTTCGGTTCAATTCAGCTCCCCCCAACCCGGATTTCATCGCCGTTGTTGTCCTCCACGAATTTTCAGAGTTGCCCCGCTCTTAACACTGAAAACAACGCACGGAAGTTGATGACATTTATTTTGCATCCCATGGCGCATTTTTGCTTCACAAAGCCCACAGAAAGGAAAGCAAAGTCTACATCCCCTTTTCTCGTTTTATCTCGTTTCCAGACGATTTTTGTCGGTGCGCAGGTCTGCTGTGCCTGGCTTGGAGCTCTTGTCTATAAAAAATGCCGGATGGCAGGAAAATTATGACGACCTAGCGACCTCTTTCCCCCGACATCTTAGTGCCCAGGGACGCTTAAGGTAAGAGTGCAGGCGTCATGAAGAGAACTCACGGGAGTGGGACCATCTTGGTTACGGGGAGGGCGAGAACAAGCTTGAAAATTACATGATCACTGAATTTCATGACTTGTCCTTTGTGGAAACGAGCTTACACTGTATAATGCAGCTCTGCTTTCAATTCCGGTTCACCAACCGGGCGCTTTAACAACAATAACGATGGAGCTCCGTGTACCCACCCACTACCCCGCTAAAAACACAGCGAAGACGACCAAGGAGACAATCACGTGTCAAAAGATGACCACTCATTCCCTGCGAGGAACTCTCCACATTAGCGGTCAACAAAGCTTGCTATTGCACCGAGCTGCTTCTTCTCTACGAGTTAAGTCTTACGATCAATCAAAGAATGTCCCGTTACACATTTTCTCGCCCTAACAATACTTAAGCGTGCACCGCAACATCATATATAAAAAAAGTTCCGCATCATTATGCAAATGGGCTTGTCTGACCATGTTGGGTCTCAGCAGGCGGTGCTTGCTGCCTCATCAACTCCCGCTTGTCTTTTTTTTTAAGAAAAAAAATCAGTTGGTATCCATTTTAGGAGTCAGGCCAACGGGTTTATAGAACAATTTTCTGAAAAGGGGTTAAAACTTATCATGGAGGCAAACAAGAAACTATACTTTGGCTGGGCTGGGAAAAAAACATGTTGTATTAACGGTATAGGAACTCCAATCTTGGGCTTTTATTGTCTTCGGGGGTAATGGGTTTTGAGACGAAAAGAAAAAGATTAGACGAGGACCAACAAAGTGAGTGCATTAGATTGAGACCCTCGGCAGCTACTGATAACTGTTATGATTATGGTTTGCCCGAGTGATAATGACCTGCTAATGGCTTGCATCTTCCTGATGACTTTGCTGACTTACAACAAGATTACACGATTACGGGCTGGAAAAGGAATGGCAACGTGAAGATTACACCCCGGCCTTATTTACGCTCACTACTCGTAACGACGCACACACATCCACACGGAAACCATCGCCCTCGTTGGATCATTTAGGCTAACAATGCCTACTTTGACAAGTCCGAACAAACCCCCAAGGCATGCTTCATACGTTGGAAATGTCTCCCTCGAATACATTTTTCTCTAAATGTCTTTCCAAGACTTTGGGGATGCGCAACAGGAAGAGCACCTCGAGTCCTCATAACCTGAACAAGAGTCATGACTGCACTTGAAAACAGGTTACTACTTTTTCTTTCGGTTTAAGGGGTCGCTGCCAAAAGATGTGACGTGGTACTCCAAATTAACCTTGCACGTTTTGCCGTTTGTGTCGTAGCCAAAGAAGCCTGCATCAAAGGCCCTCACGTTCCTTTCCATCCGTCCACAAAAAAACTCGCTTGTTGCGACAGGCGTATCAAACTTGTGCAAACTTCCTTTGTAGTCGCAACGTTTTCCAATCAAACTTAGGGACAGAGCCACTTGTGACGACAAGCGCCACACCTACTTCGCAAAACACGGCGCTTGTTTGGGGCACAAGACTTTGTCTTGCCTGGATTATGCTCATCCTCCTTACGCTGTCCAAACTATGCAGCACCAGCTAAATGAGCTTACTCGGCTCCAATTCGATCGCGACCTCCCAGTCGATGATCCACCCTGGCCAGAGTACTGTCAACATAACCGACGCCATGTTCAAGAGCACAAATACACGCGAACTTTCTACGAACCAACCACCCGAGTCTTGACAGCATACAGGTTTTATAATCAGCCTCACCCAAACACGAGGCTAGTTTTCATCGATTTTTTTTTTTTTTGGGGGGGGGGGTTCACCCAGCCTGCGTGTGCTTGCCTCGCTAGGGCGAGTGCTGTTCGGCCGACATTTGCGCTTCGCTCCACTTCACACCACTGCAGTATCGCTAGTGCTTCACACTCATACCTTTACGAATAGAAAAAAAAATGTGGACAGCTTGGGAGCTTTCGATACTCTATCTGAACGCAGATGCGGAATAGCGTGTGAAGATCACGTGCATGATTGAATAATTATTTAAATGCGACCACGGCATGTGGTGTCTCCCACCAAGTTTGACACCCTTTCGTTACAGTTTCCCCAGACTTTTTTTTTTTGGGGGGGGGGTTATTACAACCTGTATCGATTGTCGGGCATCGCCGCTTAGCTTGTTTAACAAAACACAAACCATTATACGCGACACACGCTCGGATTGTTGTCTCAACACACACACAAGCTTTCAAACCGGGCGAAAAAAATATCGTTATAACAAACAGCTAACAGAGAATAAAAAATAAAAATCAGAGGAATATCCGCGCCCGCTTCCCGGGAAAAGAACGCCTTCCGCTGAACTTGGGACTCTTAGAATTTATTTCTTTTTCCACGAGGTAAATATCCCAATTGGCCCATGTTTCCTATTTACGACTTTTCTTCGGCAACATTTCTCGGTGTGCCACGGCATGCTACAGTGTTTCACCATCCCCCTTCCAGGCCGAACGCGCTATCAGGAAAAGCGCCGCACCACGAGGAAAAGTTGGCGGAAAGAAGAAGACAGCGCGATGACTATCAAATGATGGCCGGCAGTTCACACAAGTAAACGCGATTTGGGACGATGAGGTCAACGTTCCAGCTAACCTACTGTACTTCCCTCCGTCGTTTCACTCTCACCGTGGATACCGGGTCTCTAGGCGTTCGACATCCCGCAAATTCTTGTCTCCGCCATTTGTCTAGCATGAGCGCAACTGGCCCTAAAGGAAGGCCAATCCATTCCCCCATTTTCCATCCTCTTGTACGCCTTGTCCTCTTTACCGACATCACTCATTGGTATGACACAGGCAGCTCGGTTTCTGCCAACCTTTGGCATTCCAAGTCGCGCTAGGATCACTTCTCGGAAAAAGCTCCGTAATGCTATGCTATTGCAGCTTAATTGCTTAACGTGTCCACCGCCCGTGATGTCTGGACTCACGGCACCACCGCCAGCTTGCCAGATAACGCTCAGCTGTGACACACAGCCTTCTCAGTCGACGGTGGGACAAAAAAAGGAGCTACTTCACGATAAGAGCTCTTTTTTTCACGCTTCGGAGCAGAAAGGTGTCAGCGTCACAGTAAGATCCTCTAATCAACCCACAGCCATCATCCTGAGCTTGGTAATCACGAACAGGCCGAAGAGGTTCCTGCCGCTCGGCTCACATTCTGAAATCTCATGCTTCTCGGAAACGTCTGCAACTTTTTGAATGCCAGGCTCACGCACCCTTTGGCAACACTCCCCTTGCCGCCGCCACACGGCTCTTAATGCCCCTACGTCCAACGCTATTAAGAATCTTGGAAGCTTTCTCACATCGGGCCAACAGAAACCGGGCCTTCGCTGTACAACCCACCAGGTAGAATAAGTAATGCCCCTCCTTCACGGCACTGATGTAATGCAAGATTAGCTAACAAGAGAAGGAGACAGAGAGACCCTTGGGAACAAAATGAACGAAAAAAAATGAAGAAGAAAATGACTGACGACTGCTGATCGGATATACTCCTCCAAAGATGCTTCCCCATAAGGCTGATTCTAAAGCTAAAGCTGATTACATTCTCTCACTATACTTCCAGGGGCATATGTTCTTGACAAGGAGGCGAGAGAAAAGAAACGGTACTCTGCACAGAAAACACAATGCTATACTCACAGTCGAAAAAAAGGGACCGAAAAAGCCATTATTTCAAGACGGTTGTGCTAGTTAGCCGGGCTCCGATTCAAAGGTCTCCTACGGTGAAGGTGGAGGGAGTCTTTAATCGTTTGTCCCTTGATTGCAAGCCACATGATGGGCCATGAAGAATCTAGTTGGCCGTTTCCTGCTCTATGAACTATTGTTGGGAGTTCTACAACCCCCAACCAACTTCCCCATCCTTGGGATGTGGTCAGCCTTTTTCGATAATTTCACAAAAACTAGGGAGCTGCATTGTCTGCCACTGCAGCCTTTCCGCTAGATCCAGTGTACCAAATATATAGACCAACTTTGGCTCTACCCCCCGTTCCTCCCTTACTAGCCGACTCCTCCATTTTTTCCCCCCAGTTAAGCGTCCCTGTAAGAGAAATAACCATGTCTTTACCTCCATTTGCGTGGCCTATTCTGTAAAGTCTCCCTCTTGACACTGACGTTGTACAAAGAAAGGGCCAAGGGGGAATTGAGAGATACACTCTCAGTGATGGGCTCGAACTGCTGCACTACCCCTACAAGTATCGATCACAATAATCTAAAGTATCTTTTCCAAACCTTAGTCGAACTCCCTGAGCTGTCGAGCTTAGGACTTGGGGAGTTTCTTTTTACGTTCTTTTATCCCGTCGTAATACTGGATAATGATGTCGCAAGGTACCAAGAACTACACGCTATGATGATCAAAAACATTTCAGGGGGGGGGGGAGTTGAAAGCAACATATATTAAAAGAAAGTATTATCAAAAGACACCGGTACCAGCTTAAAAACTTGCGACAAATCTCCTCATCCCCCCCTCAAAAGTATCATCCGCTGGTTGATGGGTCGCCGTTCCGTGGTCCCTCGCTGCCGCTGTGCCAGCCCTTGCCATCAAGCACCGGGCTTGCAAGGGCCACTTGGCAGAGATGGATTTGTTTTGCTTCTGCATCCCCACCTTGTGGACCCAAAAGCAAGGGAAGGGAAGGAGGAGACAAGAGGGGGGAGGTTTGTTCCTCCAAACCCAACCGTGTCTTACGTTCTTAACCCTGTGGTTGAACCCAAAGCAAGCAGGTCGATTCCCTTCCATTAGCTGCACGAACTCTTCTGTTTCCCAACTCTCCTCCGTGGCGCAGACCGAAGCTGACAAACGCGTCAGGAAAAGACAATGGCGTACCTAAGACCTACAGCATCCACTCATTATTGGCTGTGTTCGCAACGGGAGGTCTCCGGCGGCAAAAACCATCCTTTTCACATCTTTTTACATTCAATGAACTTGTCAAAGCCTCAGCACACCCGAGCTGTAACCCAAGCAATCCGCAACAATGAAAGCAAAGACAACGAACCGACTGCCACCTTCCACCAAAGTTACCGAACAGGGCGCTTCCATATTGTCGTATGTAAACTGAAACGTGACATCAAAATCTGGAAACTGGGGGAAAAAACTGAAATCACCCCACTGGAACGCTGGAAATTCAGCTCCACAAATAACGGAGCTGAGATTTCACTGTTACACAAGCCTCGAAATCTGACGGTTACGCAGTGCACTTCAATGCGAACACCGGACAATATACTCGGTTCACTGCAGAACAGGTTACCAATGTTGAAGGGCTCTTCCTCGTCACGCCTTCACTCAAAAGATTTTGTCAGCGCGAAACGTTCACGTTCAGAAAGTCCGCTCGCTCGACTAACACCCTTAAAGGACCTATAATCTCAAGTAGGACCAGGTGTTGCGATTAAAATGTCCAACCCTGATCATTCAAAAGAAAAGCTTTTCGTAACCCCCCCTCTTCTCGCCCCATTAAGGCTATTTGGTCTTTCAATACTGCCTCCCCAGGGCCAGCCGGGCCAAGGATGCGGACAATAGATTGGCCCTAGAGTATGATCCAAGGGGTCTTCGGGATATCGGCTTCTGCCGTACAGACCGTATTGCCATGTGTGTGGGTTCGAAGCAAGGGTCGGCCAGTCCGGCCATCGCCTCTAGCCTGTTCCATCATCTTTCATCTCGTTTCTGCCAACGTTCGACAACCACTTCATTTCCTCCACACATGCGCCCAGCCTCGTTGAAACTCATAAGACAAGCTCGCGTTGGTGGCTCAACCTTATTTGGAAGCTTTCGTCAGTCATTAGTGTGGCTAGCCGAGGCCACGCAGCGCTCAAGGGGTTCAAAGCCAGGGCCCGCATCTTCACTTCTTCCAACCTACCGTACCAGAAAACTGGCTTAACTTTGTAACTCGATTGCAGTGGCTCGCTCCGCATTCGCCGTCTCCGAGGAAAAAAAAAGCGATGCCCACCAAACTTTTATTGGTTTAAGCTCGCTGGCATCAATAGCCGTGCACGCTGTACAGCTCTCCAACAATAGGTGTCGATCGCTGAAAAAGAAACGGGAAACTTCATGTCCGCCTTATTTCTTAGCTTCCCATTGTCCTCAGTTACTCAGACTTACTGGGCACGATCGCACGATGCCCACCGCAAAACAACAGCGGACCTGCCTTTACGGACAATGCAACGCGAGCTTAGGAAACGGAATTAACGCAAAGGGGGAAAAAAACGAGGGAGCATTTTTTTCTTCTTTTCCTTTTTATGCTGCTTTGTGCCCGGTACGGCTTATGCTTGCTCCCAACTTTGTAAACTACTAAGATAACTAACCCCTTGGCTGCCTTCGTGAGCATAGCTCCATGCTCTCTCATAATTTATGTGCTCATTTTCTCCCTCGTCTCTTCTATTCAAATCTAGCCGGTATATCGCAGTGGGGTGCAGCTAGTTCACTTCGGTAGCAAAAGCGTCACAGAAATCCTCAAGGACCATTTTTTCCCCCATGGCCCCAGTTCCCCAAAGCCTTTCAGACATCCCAAGCGCAGATACACAGTACCCATCCGAACTTCTTTAAGCATCTTACAAAACGGCGCACTAAAGACAACAACGACGATAGAGACGACACATCCGGACATCCTTAACTCCCAGTAATGCGTCGAGTGTCCGTCCGCCATGCACCAACCCTCAAAACGGAAACAGACGAGAATTGTACTTTCGCCCCCAAGTGTCCCTTTCCAACTTTTCTTCTTTTTTTTTCGCTCGCCGAAGACGAAACTTGGCGCTTCAGGAACTGTTTACCAGTGGGTCGCTTTTTTGGGGGCCCTGTCGCAGTCGCAACTACTAACGACCACTTCCGCCACAACATTATTATCCATTCGCTCCAGAGCCCCTAAAACTATAACGTGGAATTGCTACTGGTTCCGCAATATAAAGCATAATTCCTACAACTGGCCAGCCCCGAGTCCAAGAAACTCGCTACAGCCCGGTACGAATAGCGTGCACCCTCCTTTTTTCCCGTAGTGCGACAATTTACAACACAAGAAAAATAATTGGGAGTTCCAGACTTAACAAGAGTTGGAAGCATCCTTCTTTTCAACATAACTACTACACTACAAAAAACATTACATCGAAGGGGGAAAAAAGGCTGCTAACTGCGAAGCAACGCAACACAACGCTAAAAAATATGCATGAAATAAGAAGTTACAACCGTAACTCTCTAACTTTCACCTCCCTTATTCTGTATCCTCCATCCTAACAGCGTTGCTACCCTCCCTTGCAACCTTTAATCGATTACCCCCTTTAAATGCTAAAAAAAATCTTAAATAAAAGATCTACCCTGGTGCGTACAACACATCAATCCTTATCAAGGTCAAAGTATATAAAAGTTGGTGCCCTATAGAACTGTCCACTAATACTATTGTTGTAGGGACGGGCCAAGCCAAATGAGAGTCAAACGGTTCGTTTGATTTCCGGAATAAAATGGCAGCAACCTCTGAAAAGGCTTTTTTTTTTCTCTCCCGATATACTGCACGCATTTTAAGAATAGAATCTTTTCGCGTTGCTTGGCAACCAGTTTCCCTAGTTTGGGTTCCGGCCCCCCTAACTCCATTCAATAAAATGACAAAGGAACATCTTACAACAATTATATTACGTGCAGACAGACCGCCTTCTACTGTCAGTGATTTTTCCCTCCCTCTCTGTGTGGTATTGTACATAAAACAGAAAAGAAAAAATGAGATCCAACTCTAGGTGGTTCCTTTCCTCAATACGTTTCGTAAGACTCATCACTTGGCTATTTCCATGTATGAAAGCAGCAAGCGTCTCTCTATGATCTTCCTTGACACATTTTCTGATCCTAACTCGCTTCCTTTCCAAACAGCGCAGCCACACAAAAAACTACCAGTCTCTACTTTCTCTTCTCCCCTCTTTTTTTACTCCGACGACTTAAGCCAGTGCCGGCCAGCAAAAATTCCGGAAAAACGGTGCGCTTGTGTCCGCTGGCTGTTTCATCTAATGCGAGAAAATTGGGTTCATAAAATAACAATAAGGGCGAGCAGGCCCAGGCGCAGGCAACCCGGATAAGACAGATACCCCAGTAGTAGTGCTTGCTCATAGCGATACCATGGCGTTTTCCTCGTCCTTCACCCTCCACC
>JAHZNP010000704.1:0-40660 GCA_020615345.1 Triops cancriformis
CGTAAGAATGAGGGTCACCCCAGTTCGGGAAATGTATTTCGAAGTTCGTGTACCACCCAATATTTAACTTTAATTATGTTACGTACTGTCCAGAAGAAAGAAACCATACTAAATCCTAACAGTAGAAAACTCGTGATGGACGATGGTAAAGGAATTTAAACGGAACGAAAGCAAAACCAATTAAAACTAATATAAAAACGTTAAGAACATGGACGCCTAGAAATGAAATTGCTTTTATGAAACCGAAAGTACAGCATCCTTCACGATCTCATACTACATAAATATACACAAATCAATAATTACTCAGTATTTTACTTGAAATGTATTGTTCAGCAAAATTACAGTTTAGGTAAGCAATGTGTAACGTCAGAAATAGAAAAGCATTCCCTTTTTAATAAGGTCTAGGCCTGCAGAAGCTCTGTGTGTTCAAAAACGGCGCGTTCAGAATAAATGTGCTACGTCATTTTCAGGCGGTGCTGAACTGCTTAATCCGATGTGCTCCTCCTATTGAGCCAACCTTGTATCCATGAACCTTGCCTTGTATCCATGAACCTTGCCTTGTATCCATGAACCTTGGATACAAGGTTGGCTCAACAGGCGGGGTTTACGGTGCTTGCTTTCTCCTGTTATGTATGTCGTTTATACCAATCAGCGCGCACGGCTGTAAGCAAGGAGGGAGAATACGAATAGTTTTTACATTACAGTTCAGAGCAGTCCCCACGTACAGTATATATCCACATTTATCTTGATCCTGAATTAATATTTTTTAAAGAAAATTTTTAGTTCTATAAAAGAGCTTATTAATATGTCATTCGCTTTCGTTTATAAAAGTTACGTACTAATTTTTTCTTAATTTTTTCCTCCCTTCACTTGTACTAGTTGACCCTTTTAACTTCGATAAACCCTTCAACGTACATTTTTCTTTTGGGTTGATACGCATATTGCATCATTCGATTATAATAAAATTTCTTACGCGAACGAAACATTTACGTCATTTCGTCTCACATTTATTCCTTGCGTATTCCGAAAATGTGTTTTAAGTTTTGCCGCTGCTTCGCCCCATTCTTGAGAGGGTTCTATTAAACCTCCAACTTTTTGGCCCATGACGGGGTTGCGTAAGAATGATTAGCTTCTGGCAATTATCATGTTGGACACCCCAGTTCGGGAAATTTATTTCGAAGTTTGTGTGGCACCCAACAGTTAACTTTAATTATATTAAATACTGTCCAGATGAAAGAAACCATACTAAATCCTGGCAGTAGAAAACTCGTGATGGACGATGATAAGTAGCATTTAAACGGAACGAAAGCAATAGCAAGTAGCAAAAATATATAACCGTAAAGAACATTGGCGCGTAAAAATGAAACTGCTTTTATAAAACCAAAAGTACTGCATCCTTCTTAAGAATCTCATACTACGTAAATGTACACAAATCAATAATTACTCAGTATTTAAATTGAAATGTGTTGTGCAACAAAATTACAGTTTAGTTAAGCAATGTAGAACGTCAGCAATATAAAAGCATTCCCATTTTAGTAAGAGCTAGGACTGCATAAGCTCTGCGTGTTCAAAAACGGCGCGTTCAGAATAAATGAGCTACGTTATTTTCAGGCAGAGCTGAAGAGCTTAATCCTACATGCTCCTCCTATTGAGCCAACCTTGTATCCATGATCCTTGGTAAAGTTCCATCTCTTCCATGTCTTGTGTGTAAGCTCACAGATGGCATGAAAGGGTCTGAGAGCCTTGAATTACTTGCGAGACTTCCCTGGGTCGGCACGGTTAGGTACATGTACTTCAGCAGCGTCCCGCATTAGAGCGGCGGCAGCTTAGTCGATGAGTGGAATCCGTGTCGACAGCACGAAGCAGGGGGAAATTGTGCCGTTTAAATAATTAAAGTGAACGATCTTCGCTACGTCAACGACAAATTACGCTAAAGCTATGGCTACTAGGTGTTGAAATTGTGTTTTTCCATTTCCTTTCACTGTTCAGGAGAAAGGCTTGAGCTCTCCATCAAGTGTTCAATTTCTGTTTTGTACCGTGTGTACCCTTTTAGCCTTAGCATCGTGTAGCGATGAAGTTTGGTGCAGATCCCCTTAACATTAACCAACCCAACGGAAGTCGAACATCTTCAGCGGACGTCAAAGAAATGTTTGCCAGCCAGACAAACTCCGAACACGCCTTACGGACTTGTAACAAAATTCGGAATAGCGCGTTTCATTCTCCTTCACTGCGGCCCGTCTTTCAATCATGGATCATCGCTCTGCTAGTGCTATGTGGCCTAGGACTTTTGCCTCATTCTCATGCAAATTCGTCCCTTACATGTTCGTCCATTCGCTATGCCTATAGCGCCCGAGGATTCTCCGAAAAGGATATTCCCAAAGAACCCGTTTCAGGTATAGCAAAAGCTCTTATTTTTTTTGTTGCATCTGCCGGGCATGCCATCCCTGAAGATGAAGTGGGTTTCAAGTCTAATTCATCGACCTTCGATACAATTTTCTAAGTTAGGCTAACCTGGTCCAAGCAGGCGTCGGGAATTTTTTCTTTCCAAGAGCGCACACGGATGAGTTATAGGACGAGCTTTGACACAGCTTGTTGGCCTTCGCTATTCTGTGTTGGGGAAATTGCTTCTTGATCTCGCGGGAAATTGTCACTATGTGTAGCTGAGTCAAGCATTTAGGCCCTCTCTGAGCCTTTGCTCGTGCTTTTATTTGTGTAATGCGAACTTGTTCTGCATTACAGAGAAGCAGAATTAAGTTGCGCTTGGTGCGTCTTAATTATACACAAAGTATTCTACGAGAAATGTAGCAGATGATACGAACACATTTTACCTTGAGTAAACTAGAACAGTTGTCCGAAAGGGCAACATGGGGGCCCTCAAGCTTATGGCGTAGAAATATTAGAGAGGTACGAAAATCAAACGTAGGAAAATGGCATTACGTCTTGAAGAAACCTAATTGAGCTATCATACTGCTGCTCGAAAGCGTAGAAAGTGAAATTGCAAGCGTTTTGTACCGTACAATAGCTGCGAATTATCCCAAAGTTTCGATGGTAATTTCTACTCTGAAACTTTCTAGTGAAACAAGAGATCACGACGCTGTCTAGAAAGGAAGACACTGTTGCGGAGATATTCTCCGTGTGTTCAAGAGAAGCACGCGAATTCTTGAAGTATTCGCGGGGAGTTTGAACTACTCCAACGCACGCCTTCACTCTTTACGTCTGATTAGCTCCATTTTTTCCCCGCAACGATCCGTAGAAGAAGGAAGGCAAGTCCAAGCTATGGTACGAAAGCAGGTGCCCTTAGTCTAAAAATAACCCCTTGAGGCGATTATAACACCTCCCTCGGTTCCAGCCGCTTTGTTTTGGTGAATGGAAGCTCGTCTGATAAGCGAATAATTCCAACTTGGAAACTCCCAGTCAACTTGAAATCCATCTCAATTTTCAAGTGGCGTTTTCTGACAAACTTCTCTGGTTTGGATCAAAAAGGCGTCACTGGGACTTTGTTGCTTTTGGCATGATGAAAGATTAGCTAGCCAGGCTTTGCTTTGAACTGTTCGTCTTGCATCTAGACATTATTCACGTGTTCCTTTATCATGCAGTAGAAACTGTTTCATGCAGAGTTTTTCATCCATCACTTCCGGCCCGAAGTGAGGTGACTTTCGTGTTAAGCCATGAATATTGATGTTATATTTGTTAAATATGTTATATGTTACTTAGTCTCCAAAAGCACCGCTAGTTAAGGCCCCGGTATACACAACTTCCGAAATTTTTTAAAAATAAAAGATAGGGACACGTTTTATTCTTAGAAGGTAGGTCTGCTCAAGTGACATAACAGAAGCAAAACGAAGTCAAACAGAAACTCTGGATAGCGGTAAAGCATAATAAAATCAAACAAAACCTTGAATTTTCATACACAATATCACAAAAATTACCAAACAGATCTCTTTTTTCTCTTTATCATAAAACTTTAAAAAATTAGAGCTAGTGCACTACATTGCCCGATTTCCATTGTTCTGTATAATAAGAAAGTAGCACACATTCAGTCAAAGTTTACAAATTTATCAAACTCTTTTTTTCACAAAAACTCGATGTTGTGTACTAGTCATCACTAATAGCAGCTTTACTATCGAAACAATATCCTTGAAATTTTGACCGTTTTCAGATTATGGTGTCTGAAATCTTCCCATGTTATTCGCCCATAAGGGGTTTGTGTATACCGGGGCCGTAAGAACTGTAATGTGGAATAAAAAATGGGAATGGCTTTTCTTTTGGTTCGACGTCTTGGTTCTTGTCCGCTGCGGAAAAATATAATTGTTTTAAGGAAGAACCCCAAAAGCGTGTATTGGTTAACAAACCTGTCGAATTCCTGCTGATTTCCTTGGGGAAAACAGGGTTCAAACGGAAGTCGACAAGCTGGGTGAGCCGTTTCTGCTTGCTTTGTAGATTTCTTCCCCAATGGGGACCAGGAATCTGGATCTGGAAAGAGCCCCAGCGAAGCAAGACCTCCCTGGGTTACAAATTCAGACGGACACCCAGCCCCTTGTCAATTGTCACATCTAAATCTGTTCAAGTCTGCTGATTGTGTGTAGCACACAAAATGCGGGGCGGAAAGGGAGGAGGAACTCGGGCACCTAATCTGTGGGGTCTTGGGAAGTGGACAAAAAAGGTAGCCAGAACAGATTCCCGAAGACCAAGCTACCCCACAAGTGCTGACAAATCTTTGACAACCGGAATTTTTCTGCCCCATTACTCATCCCTAGACTGATTTCCTTGGCAGCTAAACTGGGAAGTTTGGACAATTTCAAAGCGTTTGCCGAACATCACTAAACCACCTTTTTATTTATCTGCCGTCCTGAAGGACGTTCTAATTTATTGCCGAGTCACCATCATGGGTTGGGGTATACTCTCTCAGGATGAGATTGAACTAACGAGCCGTTGTGTCGTAACAATGAATTCAAACCTCAGTCAATGAATAGGCTATCGTTAGATTTGGGTGCCTTCCCTCCACCGTCACTTTCGGCCGAAAAAGTGCTCACTGGCAAAGACGATTTCGCGTAGTGGGAACAAGTTTTGTGTTGGGCGTCACCTCAGTACAGCAGGCCGTCCACCTTGGAGCTAACGCGCGTTGCTCAATGAGAGAGCCAGGAAAAGTCCGTCACTATAGGAATAGATGTTGTATGCGTAGGAGGAAGAGAATCTGGTCGGTTTCTGCTCTTCGAACTCGGTTTCCGATCGGTTCACTGAATATCAGTTAGGGGTCTCCCCCTTCTCTTCTGCATTAGCAAGGCAATGTTCCAGTGACGTTGTGTTATCTGTGACAGTATATTCCTCCTTGACTTGTCCGAATCAAGGGGCATACTTTTTCGAACGACCGAAAGACAACGACTGGCAAATTTTGTGTGTCCTAACCTTTGGCTCGTCTCTTGTCAAGTTCCCAAAACTCGCCGTAAAATTTGGGCCTTCAAAAAACATCCCTCTAGTGAACCTATGATGTCCTATGAGAAATCGTAGTATGCCAAATAGCCACTGTTTTCCAAAAAGAAGTTGAAAAGAAGAGACGAAGAAAGGGGGGAGAGAGAGGGGGGAGCTCATTGGGAAGGATGGAGGTGTGAAATCTCACGCGGTCTTCAGCTGTGGGTTTGGTGAGGGTGTCGTATGGAGCAGACGGTAGAGGAATGCTTCAACCTCGAGCTCTCCAAGCGGGTCTTGGACGCACTTTTTCAATTCGCAAGTAATTTCAGAACTTGTACGTCCAGGGGAGAGGGATAAATGTTGGGATCTGGTGGGGAGATGTCCCCACTCCTCGTGGCTTTTGTGGAGGAAACCATCTGCTCAAGAGCAGAAGGTGCCCTCTCCAGACTAGGCTAAAAAGACCCCCTTCTCTCCACTTTCCCCCGTCCCGAGCTCCAAGCTGATCCACTCACTATACGCTTATAGAGTAGCAACAATGAAATGCCCAATGCGGTAGGTATACAGTTGGGTTTCAAGGTGCAGGGCGCACACGAACCATAATTGCGCCTTTTCTTACTCTCCGTTTGTCATGTGTCTCTATGCAGAAGCGTCTTCTCTTCCAAAACAGCCCCCCTCCCCCCCTCCTCTTTGTCTCCCAATACAGTAACGTCAGTCCCACCGGAGAAATGGAAGGGCGAACCCATGGAGGATGCGTAAAAAGCTTTACATTAATGAGTGCTCTTCCTTTCTTTGGGACGCCATTAGGGAATCTTATTTACATAATTAATGTCCCATTTTTACGTTCCTGTTCAATTACGTGCGCCTAGAAGGCAGAAGAGGGTGAGGGCAAGTGGGGTGGAAGGAGGGCTCGAGTTGTTGAAACGTCGTTGAGGCCTTCATTGCTGGCCTGTAATCCCACCCAGCAAGGTCGATTTTTCAGCCCACAACCCAAGATGTTCGACAGTGGTGAAAGAAGGAGGAGGAGGACGTGGGTGGGTGGGTGGAGAGCCCAGGCTCGGGCAAGCCAACCGTCGCTGCTGCCCGAAGTTTTTGTTATGCTGCCCTGTGTGTCAGCCATAAGGCACAAACTGGCGTGTTAGGGTATACAGCACAGTTCAACAGCGCAAAAACGTTCGAAAATTGGGCAGGCGGGCGACTCGTGTTTCGATTTCGGGGTAGTAGGGCCGGTGCTGATAAACTAGGCGACGTGGATACGATTAAGTTTGACGACTTCTTTTATAACCACTACGTTTTTTGTGTGGGGGGAGGGTGGGTCTGTCTGTCTCGCGCCCAGGAATTTATTTTTAGGGTGGTCTTTGTCTTCGACTAGGAAGTTTTCGGAAGAAACTGCAGTTGGCAGCTTGAGAAAGACGAGACGGGTAGTTTGCATTTCTTTTGGTGTATTTATAAGCGAAACCGATACTGGAGCTTTTGTTTCCTATTTCGGCGCGCGCTAGAGCAGAATGCGCTGGAAGAGGAAAAGGAGACGTGATGTGTTGCACACGAACAGGATTAATGTCTAGCAGGCTGTAAAAAATGAAGATTGTTATGAAAATGCGGAAATGGGCTATTAGCACCAGGCCAGCAACCTTTTTACTCAAGGCGTTTTCTTTGATTGGCCTTGTCTTCCTTTCTTGAACTAACCTCATGAGGTTATTATATTTTCAGCAAAGGATTGAAAGTCTGTAGTTTTAATTTGCACTCTTGAGGATATGGACATCATCCTGTAGATGTAATAGGGTTTTAGTATGTTTTTTGCCGTGTAGTAAATTCATAACCTTTTCTTTCTGTTTTGTAATACGGTACTTCAAGTGCCTTTTTTATTCCACTCACTGTTTCGATAGTTCGTTCAAATTATTATGATCTTTTCTTAAATCACTGAACTTTCCAATAATTCACTCGTCTATCATTTTGCCCCATTGTCGACGCTTTCACATCCTTGTGACTGCTTTTGCCTCTTGAAATGTGTTTGAGAGACTCGTAAGGAAAAGCTCTCCGTTTGGAATGAAGCGCGAAAACGATAAGTGGGGGAGTTGGTTGAGACATTGATACAATTAGGTCCCTGCTGAAGTTACAGCGAAGACGGTCCTTTTCAGCATCCTCACACTCGCCTTGGTCTTGTCCTGCTAGGGAAGAAGATTGGGGCAGAAGGGTTAGGTAGTTTCCCCGTCATCTTGTTTTCCTTGGTAAGCGGGATCAAGTCAGTTAGTACGAAAAGCCCGATCATTTGATGGTAAATCAAGTTGGCCCGTCAGAACGCAAAGGAGACAAACCGACCCACTGGTAGACTTTTCTTTCGCGGAGTCGAAGACGATTCCATACAGGCCGAGCATAAATCTTCCAAAATAAAATCGAGATGCTAAAGGCCTATGTAGCGGAAACAAGCTGGAACTGCATCGATTCTTTCAAAGCTGCTGACTCGGTTAGGGCCTCCTCACCAGACTTGTGCCTAAGCCCCCCAAAATGATCTTGAAGAAAATCCAAGACCATTCCGTTTTATTTTGAACAATCAAAATCCAAGTCCCAAGCCTTCATATCGCCAAAGATGCAATTCCAAATCCAAATTACATCCACAGAAAAAAGAACTTCAGTCAATCCCAAGCTCTTTTAGTGGATTTGACCGATCCGTGTCAAGCCTTTTCATTTATTATTTCCATACAAATACCAAAGTAACAACTTCTAACCCATCATAAATACTTATGAGTCCCATAAAGAAAAATATCAAATTGGACTCCGATTGTTATTAATTGCAATGTGGAAAGCACGAACACATCTTTAAGAAGTTAAAAAAGGAAAAGTTAAAAGAAGCCGGGGGATTACATACCGCTTTCATAATCCCTTGTTGTTACATTGTCGTGAAATGAAAAGAGATAACAAGAGTGTAATTTTCCCTGACGAACATTCCAAGATAGAGCTTTCAAATTCACCCCGACAAATCCGCTTTTGTATTTAAAGCCCTTTCCAAATCATTGCAAACAGCTACGTTTCAAGTCAAGATCAAGTCCAAATCAATGCGAAACGATCTTGACATAAATCTCAAGCCTTTTTGCCTTTTAAAAAATAGTCTTAAATCGAACTTGAGACCACCTCAAGTCCCAATCGGCACAAGTCTGCTCCTCACAGACGTGGCTGACTTGTGTAATCTCTGGCATGGCCTGTTTGGGGACGGCCTTGTGGGGGGATTTATTTTTCCTGTTCCGTGATCTATGTGCAACGGGGAGGCGAGTAACTGTAGTCGTCCTTGTTGGGCGCTTTGTTTATGGACAACGTCAGTCGATGCAAACTTTGGTCCAAAGTAGCGCTCCAGGAGAATGCTGGAATTTCCAGCATTGGAGTAAGAATGCCGTTGTGCCCCCTTGAATAAAAGAAGGCGAAGCGCAGTGTTTGATGCAAGTGTGATGGAAGAAACAAAAGGCGTTTAGTGGCTTGGTTTCCGACTGGGGCGCTTCACAAAGGCAGTCTTGAGGTTGGCGTCCACGAGAAGAAGGGAAAGGAGGGGGTTCACAACGACAGGCTGAAATCAGGTAGGATTTACGGCCCGCTTTTGGAAGCTAGGCGTTGAAGTCATAAAACGCCAACCGGTTTGCTTGTTAACGCCAAAAGCCACCAGCTTCTCCGTCATTTTTGTTGTGAGGGGGCGCTGGTTCACGGCTTCCCTCTTTCGGCTTTTGGTAGACACCGAACTTGGGCTCCTCACTGAACCGAAAACCTCGGCAATTCAACAGAATCCCCTCCCGGGACCTACGGGAGACTGTCTGCCAGGAAAAAGGGAGGACTTGCTTACATAGCCCAGTTTCAAGTATTGGCCCGGTATTGGCAATCTGGGCTTGTTGCGGGATATCGACGAGCGGAGGGGAGGAAAGACGCCAGTATTTCATGTGGAGATAACGCCGTGCAATATCCTTGGGTAGGAAGGAGGAAGGGAATGTGTGTGTTAGCTGGTGTACGGAAAAGGGACGAAGGAGAGGATTTCAACCCTCCCCGATTGATAAATGAACGCAGTTTAGGGGGAAATGGGGGTTGGGTTAAGAAAAGTTTGGGCGAAACGAAGAGTTGTTTCAATGATAAATTTGGTCTTGTGTTTTATTTTCTTAAGGGGAGTGGAGTGTTGAAAATTGAGTTGGGGACCAATATTGACTGAGATAATGTGCAATATATCTTTGCAGAGCTGGGCTTTGGACATGGTCCCAGTGGTCTTGAATTAATGTTTAGTTTACTGAAGGCTTGTTTTCGTCCAATGAGACTATCAATCCTAAAAGAGAGTGTAATTTGCTGTTTGCTTTCAGCGAAGAAATATTTGTTCAGACGTAATTGAAAGTGAAACTGTAATTTTGAGAGTTGTGAATTTTTTGTTACATTTTGTCTGTCCTCGTATTACTGAATCCAGATTAGCCGATTTGAAAGTGTTTTACTCAACCGTTATTTTGTCTCGTAAACACTTTCGTTTATTACGAAGACTAAGATTCATTTTTAGGAATTTACGTTGGAAATCGAAGTAAACTTTGTTGCAAATGTGAGATCCTTGCAACGTTCAATAAGTGACTTACTTAGTAAAGCAAGCTTTCCAAAATTTTCCTGCCATTTGAAAACATACACGATTTTTCTGACAGTCTTTATTGTTTTAACGGACACAGGCTAGGGTCCACCCTAGCTCCTCAACCCTTGTTTTCCGCCTCTGCAGAAGCTTTGTACCTTTCAAATCACCCGCTCATAAAGAGTTCTGTTAATATGCACTCCTGTAACTTTCAATTCATTTTCAACCATTCGGCCCCGCCAGAATTACTCGTTCCAAAGTTTTCTTCTGCCTTATTGAGGACACTATACGAGCTGGTATTGGCGCAATTGGCCAAAGTGGGTTATCCTTTCCTGTCGGAAATTGCACAAATCCCAGCAGCCGTAGGATTCCACATATTTCTGTCCGTGTAATTGTCCAGGCATAGGCACTTTCTTTGTATTCTGTAGCGTGCTCAGACTTGTCGCCCATTGCCGGCATAACATAGGTCCCATATAGGGTATACTTGAGTTACAACGCGAACTTTATGACCCAACTCTTGATTTTTGAAGCGCTGTGCAGTCAATTGTGAATCGTCTTCGGTGGCAGTTAGAGCCAAGGGAGGGGAAAGGGAGTTGTTAAAAGGTTCCCAAATGAACGGTGTCCAACAGGGCTGAGAACTGCATAAAACTTTGACAGTCTCGATAGGCTTGTAAACGAGCCGAAAGGCTGCGACGTCTCAACCTCTCTCTGAACCGGAGGTTGCCAAAGCATGCCAGAATTCGGCCACATTGTCGTGCACAATGAAACCTGGGACTTGTGGGCTTTTCTGACCGAGATGGGCATTATGGACTGGCAGTTATCTTCCGTTTCTTCCGTCCTATTTGTAAGGAGGTGCCGGTTCAAACAAAGCAACAAAAATGAATCATAAATGTATGCGTTAGGTTTTAATTATTGTGAATGCGGAAAGCTGGCTGTCAATGCACAGTCACATTGTGAATCCCATTGCAGTGACAAAGCAAAAGGGAATAGCCGCAAAAGGAATATGTAAATTGTGTTGTATTCTAGTGGTGGAGCCGCAGAATGTGGGGAATTTGTCGTGTGTTTCGAGTGTATAATTTGCAATAAAAAGATTCCTAAACAATTCCACAGACCTGGGCGAGTTCGAGCTGAAGAGTAATCGAGCAAAGCAAATAGGAAAGATTGCAAGTGAGTGGGCGGGGGCGAGGGGATAAAAGGGACAGGGGAAGGACACCCTGGAATGAAGCTATTTGGAAGAAGTCAAAATTTGTTCTCGAAGCAATGGAAAAGGGTACTGTAAAAAGAAAGGGTGGTGGGATATTCTGTGGGTGCAAAGGATGGAGGTGAAAAGGACAGCTGAAGACGATAATGAATCGCTATGGCGATTTAGTTCGTCTTAAAACCAAAAAAAATGATGAGGGTGAAGAGAAAAGGGGGAAATGTATGCAAAATTGTGTTCAATGGAGTTTGGGGGAAGGGCAGCCAAAGGAGGGAAAACTGAGAACATCTGATGAGCACGTGTAAGGCTGAACAGACTTTTAACTTCCGGTTCTCAAATTTCGCGTGTTTGCCGTTATGGATTCATCCGTGCTCTAGGAAAGAATCATAAGTTTTCTTGATCCAGTGTCCAGTGTGTGTCGATTCCCTGTGGACACTCAATTGTAGGTTGCCCGTTTCCTTATTTGTATACTACAAGGCTTCGTTTGCATCTGGTGAATTCCTTGCACGTGTTAAGAAATGGAAAGCGAAGCTCAGGCCAGGACCAGTGAATGACTCATCGACTCATCTTTGGAATCCGAGAAATTACGCTTTGGTGGGGTGTGATGGGATGGGATAGAGATGAGATATTGTTGCTTCAACTTGTCCTTTTTCGCTAGAAAGACTCATTCCATGTGGGGGAAACCAGGAGAGTGAAAGATGTATGCAGATTAGATTCATAGATTCCTGGGCGTCCCAACGTGACCTTCCATAAGGTTTCGTCACATCCATCTTCTCTTCCTTATAAGCCTGAAATGAAAAAGTCATCCATCCTTTTTAACAGCAGTGCAACGACGTTCAGCCAGCCTTGCATTATTTTTGCTGTAAGTTCGAGCAGAAACATTGTATTAAAATCTCGATTACCAGTTGGAACCGCGAGCAGTGTTGTGACAGGGAAGTTTTCCTTACTTCTTACATTTCATTCCTTGTTACATTATTTTTGTCACCTTAATAATTTGTTAAACCCAAGGGGCACGAAATGATGGACGTTATACCGTGCGTAATGTTGTGAAGTATTATACTACGCGTTTGGTCAAGTGAAGAGCCCCTGAGAACTGGTTAGTTGGAATAGGAACATAGTTTGGGTGCAAGCCGCAAACAAGATGTTCCTTGGTTAGCTCAAGCCCAAAGTGAAATGCCAGGCAACAAAAGAAGAGAGAGAGAAAAAAATAAGGTTTCTTGAGATCCGCCGCAAGCACCCCGACAAACAGCTCTAAGATGGTATCGTACGTTATTTATGCATTGGAAACCAATGACGAGGAGCGTTAGTCGGGACCAAGAGGCTTCCAAAGCCCCCCAAGAAAACAGTATTAATAATAAAAAAAAGAAGGAAAAAGTTTTCAGTCATTTTCTTTGGCCTCTTCGCTTTGAAAACTTTGCCGACGTGTGCGTTTCTGCCGTCTGTGGCTCATTATCATGCGGAAGACCTCCCTTTTTTCCTCTCCCAACTTCTTCTGGCCAGCGAAAAAACTGAATTGAACTCGCCAAGGAAGGAAGTCAAGTCTCAAGAATGAATAACGTTCCGTTAGTAAGCTTGAAAAGCAGGAAGAGTGGCCCGGAGAGTTTGCCTGTACTTGAATACTCGTCAACTGGCCGTTTGCTTGGCTTTTCCAAAATTGCTTCGACTTTTAAGAAGGAGAAACCCACCGACAGGGGCGCTCTTTGTGTATAGCAAGAGTGTGAGTTGAATGTGTGACTCATCCTGCATTATCGGTAAACGTGCTATGCTAGTTCGGGGTGCCACCAAATAAGGGGCGAAACGTAAGCGTAGACCGAATCCGTAAAGGAGTTTCTTGGTGAACTTCTTCCTATTCATCGGGAATTAACAATGCAAGCATGAAAAGGTTAAGCTCGTTGCGTGCTCTGAAAAACAGGTTCAGTTAGTATATTGGGGTTCAAAGCAAAAGTTTTAGGAGAGGCGAGACGAATAGCTCGTTAGAAGTAGTGTCAAGTTGTTTGATAGCTCCAGGTATCCCTCTACGCCATTGTTCCTTGAAAATGATTCCTTAAAATCTTTGCTGAAATGTGTCGTATAGTACAATACTCAGCATCAAGGAAAGGACCCAACCAAACGATTCTCTACTTACGTGACATTAAGGCCCCGGTATACACACCCCTCTTATGGACGAATAGCATGGGGAATTCGGGGGATGGTTTCTCAATAATGGTTCTGTCAATTTCGAATCAATGTTGGCAGTAAAGTTGTTCTTATTAATATCTAGTGCATGTGTTATGAGACTTTTTAAAAATCTGATTTAATCAAATTTAAAAACTGTAGGAACATTTTTACATATTTCGAAAAATTTGACGAATGTAAAATCTCGTTTTCTCGTGCAGTAGATATCCTTCTGCTTTATTTTTTGCTGAAAGAAAGATTCAATTGGACGAGTAGTTTTTACGAAATCATGACTAGAATTCCCGAAATTTAGTACATGATTTCATAAAAACTAATCGTCCGATTTGAATCTTGTTTTCACCAAAAAATATAGAATAAAGATACCTACTGCACAAAAAAGCCAGATATTAAATTTTTCAGTATTTAAAAATGTGAAAAATTTCACCTAGAGTTTTTAAATTTAACGTAATCATATTTTAAAAAAATCTCGATCAAGTGCACTAGATATTAATAATTAAAACTTTACTGCCAACATTGATTCGAAATTGACAGAATCATTATTGAGAAATCATCCCCCGAATTCCCCATGTTATTCGCCCATAAGAGGGGTGTGTATTGTGGCCAGCTTAGGGACGTTTGCTTGGGTCGTTCCTGTAAACAGAGGTCTGTATACAGCACAGGGACGTAGCCAGGGGGGGATAGGGGTCTTTAACCCCCACCCCCCCCCACCCCAAAATTTTGATTTTATAATGGGGAAGATAGGGAATGACCAAGTGTAAAAAAAAATTGCATATTGACCCCCCTCCCCTGAAGTGAAATCCTGGATACGGGCCTGATACAGCAGACCCTCGGTTCTATGGACAGATGCCTGTGAAGGCGAATCTAAGGGCACCTAAAGTCCGTTGTCTCTCTTGGAGGACTCTCTTCGTTAATAAATATTAGAAAGAAGAGACAGATGGACTAGATATGGATAGTGGTATCCATTTAAGTGAACTACGAGGGCTGATCCAAATGTTCGGATAATGTATTTTTTAAAAATTACACGTTTAAAGTAAAGTTCACTGACATGGTTTCCTTCGAAGTAAGCACCTCTTGCATTTATGCACCTTTCCCAATGAAATTTCAATGAGTGAAAGCAGTGCTGGTATTAATTTTCTGTGATCCTCTTCAGCGCGTCCCGCGATGAGGTTTCAATGTCTTCAATCGTGTCAAATTTTTTCCCTTTCAGTTTCAGTTTTAATTTGGAAACAGAAGGAAGTCACTGGGTGCTAGACCTGGAGAGTAAGGAAGGTGGGGAAAAACAATTTTACACGTGGAACTAAAAAACTGTCGCGCGATGAGTGATGTGTGAGTCGGAGCATTGTCGTGTTGCAACAGCCAGGTCTGGTTTTCTCAAAGCTCAGGACGTTTTCGTCAAATTTTTTCTCTCAATCTTCTTAAAACATCGCAGTAGTATGGTCCAATAACCGATTCACCCTTTGGAAGGAATTCTACGTGAATAAGACCGATTTTCGTTCATTTTTTGAATGACTTGAACGTTCCTCATCTTCAACCGAGGTTATTCCATTTTTAAAACGTCTAAACCACTTGTAAGCTTGACATTTACTAAGAGCATTTTCATCGAAAGCTTCCTTTTACAGTTTGTGTTTCCGAACACGTCTTTCCAAGCTTAAAGCAAAACTGAACGCAGATTCTTGGCTCTTTTCAGTGTAGCCTTGTCCGCCATCGCGAAACACACTAAACTGTCTCTTCCAAAAAATTGAAATTTAATCCAATTGTGGGAAATTTAAGTTAGCATAAGTTAGAAAGTTCCCTGTGTTGTGTTTGTTTAAGAATGACCAAGATTCGATTAAATAGTTTTATTAGAACATTTGCTATTTAGGCATCTACCAAAAAATACTCGGGGAAAATTTACAACAGTACAGCTAGTTAAGAGGCAGAGAGTTAGAAGAACTCTCGTCAAGAGGCTGAGAGTCAGAAGAGCTCTGTCTAACTACAGAAAATGGTCACCTTTTATACCCATGAGATAATCTCAGGAGTATAGGAAGGTATGAGGTCAGGGTAGGTATACATAGAACAATTGACACAAGGGACTTTCTTAGAAGACAATTAACGTGGGGGACATCTTAGAAGAGACGTTTGGCAAGGAGGACATTTCCGAATTTCCGATACCAACGCTACTTTCTTAGAAAATGAAATCCGGTTTTCTAATTCGCAAATGATCCATAAACATGTATGTACAAGAAAATTTCACTTATCGTAATCCTCTTGAGCAAGACGGCATAATTATCGGAACTTTTGGATCAGCCCTCGTATTCGCTTGATCAGCGTTCGGTTCAGTATCCGGTAGGTCTAGGTTCATAGTTGAAATTCGGCTGCATGGAAACACTCGGCAGTAGGGTTCGTGCCCCAGAAAGCGGTTTTGGACATGGCGGTTGCGCAGCTAGTGGCGAGGCCGCCAACTCTGTTCTTAAAATGAGCTCCGTAATTGGAGATTTGGTTCAAAATTTCGGGATTCGTTTGCTGCAAGCTCTGTTGACTTTCTTGTGTGTTCTGCGAAACCAAGCTAATTAAAACTATGGTTAGGTCCGAATTGCTAGTTGCAATGTACGCAGCTTGAAAACGGGCTAAAGTCTGGTTTAAAAGGGGTTGAAAGACTTATTGGTGTGAAGGTCGTGATCTTCGTCGGCTCAAATGGTGCATGGTAAGCTACGCTAACGTATGGTTGGGCCTCCCCATTCAGTGCTTTGTGTTGGTAAAGCGTTTAACATTAATATGGGTTCTGAAATATGAGGGATTTCAAGCAGACTCAAAGCTTGTTTCTTTTAGGCATTCATGTGCATGATCCTATTGAAAAGCTCCGTCTTGACAGCGCTTGATTTATGACTAGCACACTGCGAAGTAGATCCGGGGATAATGTAGGACTTTCCATGTCTTTGAAACTCTTGGGGCAATGAGGATTTGCTTATAACTTGGTCAGACTAACCCAGGACATATTGTGGAGCGTGAATAAGTGAGAGTGTAGCATTGTCGCTAATGTGCATAAGTAATGGAAGACACTGGTAAATAATTTATATAATTTATTTGTGATTTTAAGTATGATTTTTCGACTAAGGAAGCACCAATTAGGTGGAAAAGTGTTGTTAAAAAATTTGTGCACTTAAGGGTAGTGTATTGTTTTTTTATGCACTTTTTTTAACAAAAGCCTTTGTATGCTTTTGAGTTTTGGTAGCGAAGTGAGAAATTACGGTGTGGTTAACAGGGCTTTTTGTCTCTGTACTCTTGTCATTCTCATTGAAAACGTATTTCTGTGTTTAGGTACAAACTTGAGATTTTGCCCTGAAGGTTTAACATGTTGTACGGAGCAGATGGAATTCAAGTGGAGTGGTCAAATTCGACAGGAATATGACTCCATGGTCAAGGAAGTGACCTCGAGCTTACAAAGCACTTTTGCCACCCGTACCAAGAAATTTGACGGTAAGGAATGTTCTTTTTCGCTTTTGATTTCAAGTGCCTGATGTGTCGGTAGCTTTGTTTCTTCGTTTAGGTTCTGTTATGCCTATCTCGTTACTTTTCCATTTGTTTCTTGCTGTAGAGTTTCAGTTTACGGTGGAAATAATTTAAAGCCGCGATTAGTTCGTATAACATCATGGAACCGTTACCAAAAGCCCCAAACCCCAAAGAAATAACTGTTTTTACACGGGATAGAACGTTAATAGATGTCAGGTATTTGTTAGCGTAAAATACAATCGCCCTCGTTTTCTCGGATAGTTGACAAAAATAAAGGATGAATTCCTGTGGTATGACTGCAAAGAACCAGGTGTTATCCTAGAATCTTATCGTAGATTGAGAAGCTAAGTAAATTTACTCTGCACGTTTGTTCGTGTTTTGACGTCTACACTAATTTTGAATTGTAATTTGGTATATTGTTGTCGTGTTTACCTTATAAGTAGGATTTATTTGTAAGGTATATTTATGTAGTGTTTGTCGCTTCCTTCGTGCTCTGTTGTCTAGGTAGTTTTTTTCTATCCTTTCTCACGCCCATTCGTGGTGAGAAAACAACCTTGAAGCCTTATCAGTTTGTACATTTTTATTTCAATGAACACGTGATGAATCACTCGCAATAAAAAAAACTATTTAAAGTTTGCATGTGACTTTTCTCCAAGAAACAGATTATGTGTGCATCTGATCTAAGTAGTTTTTCGCTTTTGCCAGTTCCGAAGAACAGGGACGATGAGGTAAAAAGCGTCACAGGAACTTGGTCGTCGCTTCTAATGACAGAATGTATATGTTAAACGCCAGTTCGCCCGTTTTTCACGACGCCTTAGCAACCCTGGCTTTTCGGGGGGTTCGTTTCTTTCTTTCTTATTTTCACTCTTTCACTCTTTTGTTCACTTAAGCTATTCTAGTCACTCTGCGTACGCGCGGTGATGAGTGAAATGAAGGAATTACAACACAAAGGAGTATGTTGTAGAAAATAAGTCAAAGCGAAATCGCACCTGTCAACAAAGCAAACTGACACGCCAAGATGATGAAGTCGTCAGATAGGGGCACATTGGGCAGGGAGATACAATGAAAGGTCAGCCAAGGTCGTTGCTTATTGACGGATCCGGCCCTTTTATCTTCCGGTAGGCTCTCGGTGGAAATCGTACAAGTTTCTTAGAGACTTTTGTTTAGGCTTTGCCTCTAAAAGGTCTACGTTTGTTGAAGGATTTGCCACCGTCGCCGTTGGGCGTAAGTGCCCATTTTACAGCGATGCCTTGTATCGATAACGAGGGAGTGATTAGAGGGACACGTTGATTGTGCTTCGTTCACCGGCCGGGCAGAGTTGTTGGCTATGATTTTTCGAAGAAAAGGAGAGGCAGCTTTGCGGCCATCCAGCGACTTGCGAATCTCTTGCCCTTTCGCACGCCAATAGGAGTGCTCGGCCGATGCTGAAAGAGAAAGATGCTCAGGCCATGTCGGAGGAGTTTCGGATAGTAAATGTTATACCAAACTTTTCTAATCCCAAGGGCAGAACAGATTACTGAAGTTATCTTACTTCCCAAAGTACCTCATTAGAAAGACACAAGGTTGCCAACTAAAACCCTGAATCATTGTTGCCATAGTTTAGGAAATGAAGACGTTAGCCTAAGACGTTAAAGTTGAAGTTGACCTAAAGTTGTGAGGACAGTTCGATGTTTGGAGGTTCGTTTAACAAGGACAATAGTTCCTGGGTGAGATAACAGGGCTTTTCGTATTGACAGCTCTCCTTTCTTTTTCTGTAATGTAATGTTCCTTCGGGTCAGTTATAATATATGACGGTTACAATAAACGTGCAAAATTGCTATATTTCGTATCGGTGGTAAATTGTGTCCAGGCTGAATATTCCCATATTTAGTAGAGTACGACCTCCGCATATCCAGTAGCCTTTATTGTTGAGTATTTTTTCGTCTTCCCGCTGTCGACAATAGATAGTCTCTTTCAAATCGCGTGTTTACTTGCAAATGCTGTTCGAATATAACAAAGGAAACGCTTGCGTAATATGGACATAAAAATTGCAGTCTAAATGCGGGTCAGCCGTCGTAACTCATGACAAGCAATAACAAGTGGAAGAGATGCGAGAGAGAAACGTTTGTCTACCGTTCCGTACACCACTGCGTATCTTTGTGTGTAGGAAATGTACTGTCCTCGGTGTACCGACAAGACGAGCCCAAGAGCTCTACAATTATGAGTTGTTATGGTAATGACGGGCAGCTTTGATTATGATTGTCACCTTGGGGGCTCCTCAATCTCCTAAGTTATGCTGCTCTTTTGAACGAGGGAATTTCCCCGCGTTCCAAAAAGCCTCGAGTCTTTGTTGGTCAGCATTGGTGCCTCGTGTTGTCAAGCTTAGTTTACGTGGACAGCTCTAAAATTAGCAACTTCCTAAACCGCGTGCGTAAAAGGGTGCGGATTCTGAAGGGAGAAATTGACCATCTGTGACAAGGTGAAAGTGCACAATACTGCATGTGTACACTGTAAGAAAAGTCCTCCGTTTAATGGGGGAAAATGCTACCAAAAAGCGAGGAACCCAGATTGGGGCTCTTTTTGTACCATACATAACTAATGGTAGCTTTTTCCTAAAAATGGTAAATGTGAACCCTATAAATGGGTTCCTGGACAAAACCAATAATTGGTATATTAAAAAACCAATAATCGGTATTTTCCGTACCTGAATTCGGGGTAGCAGACCCCGAAAAAAAGGTACAACGCAGAACCAAATAATGGCAATACACATGACTAAAAATCGGTATAGCAGCACCAAAAATCGGCAATTCAGAGAACCAAAAATCGGTAAAAATGGGCGAGTAAACATCCGTAAACTGGCGCATGAGACCCCAAATATTGGACCTAATAATCATAATAAGGTAATGCCATGTGCTGTTATTCGGTAGAAATGTTGACGCACAATTTACTCTAAAAAAATTTATTATACGAAATTAAATAGCATTCGACACAGTTTTAAGAGCGATCACACAGAATATAACATAAACGACAGATATGAACAATGCAAATTGAAACATAGGCCTCAGCAATAGACCAACTAACTTACCAACAAAATAATGCAACAGTGAACACCGAAGCTCGATAACATGACTTCAACAAAAATACACAGTACAATAGCATTCACCAACAAAAAGTACAACAAAAATTGTAGTGATAAAACCACACGAAATAAAAAAACTACTTTCAACAATGCAAGTTTTACAACGACCGTTTCACATTACACCAATGAAATATCGAGGAAACAATGCACATAGCCACTTGACACAAATATTAGTTAGTTTTGGCTTTTCATAGGTTGTGAAGAGTGCAATAAGCGAAGAGTTTTGAAGGTTTTTCAAAGCTAGCTCTGTTAGCTCTGTTAGTTCTCCCTAGCTCTGTTAATTACTAGAAGCATGCAAAATTACTTATGCTAATCTCCAACGTAAGCTACGATTTGCGTCCAGGGAACTAAGGAAATTTGGAAATAGACTACCAATAATCGGGTAAACATACCGAAAATTGGGTGAAGGCTACCAAAATTAGCCAAAAATTTACCATTTATAGGAGGGTAGAAACATATTTAGACACAGGGTACCGATTTTTGGTAACAACTACCAATATCAGAGGCAAAAATGTCCCCAAAGTTTGGTACCCGTTCTTACAGTGTATAGTTACAGACCAGGGGAAAAAATGGTGTAGACTGCACTACTATATATACTAGATTACGTGTTTTACTTGCAAATTCAGTACCTACACCTTTAATCAAACAGAACAACCTGAAGCCAGACTTGAACGAACTTAAAGAAGGGCAATAACATAAAAGTTTATAACTGTTTTTTAGAACCAAGTAGTTACGAGTGGTTACGAAAGATAGCTTGAAGATGGAAGAATTAAACATAGGTTATTATTTTCCATATTGTTCCGAGAAAGTAAAAAAAAACTTTCAAGTAAACCTGGATAAATGTAGTATCTATACAAGTGATTTTAGCCAGTTAAATCGTTGTGTAAGTAAATATAGTTCCAAAATTGAAACCTTGGTTTAGTTCGCCTGTCATCCAAATGAATTGAATATAAGTCGACTCACCAGTTTTAACCACCCCTGGTGTAAACGAAGCTTTATAAAAAGGAAGCTGAGCTAAGTTCGTCGGCGCCATATTGTTGCCTGCGAAGTCATTAGTCCAAGTTTTTGAAACTTCAGTTCCCGAGCCTCGTTAATTGACACATGAGCCTGGCGTGTGAAAAGAGGCATGTGTGCTGTTTACCTCAGCTGCTCCAACTTTGGGTGCTGTACCAAGTCGACCTCGCATACCCCTCCCCTTTTACCTCCTACCTCGCTGCAAAATTGCCCTTAACGAAGGACAAGTTTGCAGACTTGGCAAAAGCCAAAGTAAAGAACGAGTTCCCGGGCCAGCAAACTTTCGGGACTAATTGGTATTGATTCAGGTGGCGGAGAACGCAGCCATTCACGCCCTTCAAGTTGTCGCATGCTGACAAACAACATAAAAGCGCGTAGCGAACATGTTCGCCGTTTCTCAGACTACGGTCCACAGCCAGAAGAACCGTTTCTAGGGAACGTGGTGGTAGCAATGCTATCGATCCTTCCTGAGCGCCAAAGTCCAGAGTAGCAGTATTATACCATTAAAAGCCAGCCCAGACGTTCTTGGGAACGTGTTTCCCTCCGTCTCCTTTGGGGTCATTTTTTTTCGCTTTTCTTATGGGAAAATGTTTGTAGTAGAGGCCTTCCTGTTTCCTACCCTTTTCACGAGCCTTTCGTTTTTTTTATCCTCGTTTCTTTTTTTTGTGTGTGTGTGTGAGTGTGAGGGGGGTGGGGTGGAAGAGGGTAAAACGTCAGCCAACCAGTTGCGTTCTTAAGGGGTGTTACCTAGGAAGGAGCAAACGATTCAGCCTGATTCACCCCCTCCTTTCCCCTTCCTCTCCTTCGCCGCGTCGTTGGGTGAGTACAGTACGTACACGGGAACAGAAACGGAGAGTTATTGATTGGGTGAAGGAGCCATCCTGTAATGCCTACTACGGTTACGGGGTTGTAAGGAAGATAAACTACATCGTCGGCAGCAATAGAAGCAATATCGTTCGTAGGGGAGTAGGTCGGAGGTTTTTTTTAGGTTTATCTGATAGGCGTAGCTTGGTTTTAGTGGCTACATGCAGCCAGGAAGGAATCGATTAGTGAGACAAGTCTTATGTATAAATGATAAAATGGTGGATACGATTCGTTAGGGCCTGGTATGGCCATGTTCGATTTCGCCAGCTTGGAGGCATTGGACAGCTTTGTATTAAGTCAGATGAACATTTGCAGAGACAAAGTATGAGAATACTCGAAGCGTTCTTAACAGGGGGTAATTACGCACCCCACAGAGGTTGAATGAAACCTGCCAAGGCTGATCTAACTTCATCAGTAGGTTGAGGTGTCATGTTTGGTAATAGAGGAGAGATGGGACAGTGTGGACACTTTTCTGTAGTTTATTTTTCACTCCACGTGGAGACAAAATTGTAGCCTAAAACTATACTCGTTAGATGGCCTGGTGTCCTGGCTATCAAATGAGGTATTGTACGCTTGAAAAACACAAACAATAACACCAAACACCCATGAAAACTGGAGGCTCCTCCGACTGTCCAAAACAAGATACCGCGGATACAATTTGGACTTGGGTGTAGTGCGATTTGTCCGTGTGTTTTCCCATAAGAAAACTAATCGGTAGCCTTTTTTAAAAATACATAATAGACTTGAAATATCTAAACGAAAACTTAACAGTTATACTCCTTTTCGATATAGGAATCATCCTAGCTCAAGTCAGTGCAAGGAAACTCACGATTTCGTAAAAATGATTATTCACAAAAAGAAAAGGCAATGCAAATGGCTGAGTCCAAATCGTACTAAATCATCCCTTTGGAGTTTAAAATCTCGTGCAAAAAAAGGACAGCGATTTTAGAACAAACCTTTGGGGGAGTTATTCTCTAACTTGTCAGCTACATAAAAGTAATTTTTATTTTACTTTTAGGTACACATTATGAGTGCTACAACGAAATAATCAGGACCCGTTTCTTACAAAAAGTGCCAAAAATTCAGTTTTTATTTATTTTCTCAAAAACGGTTCAATATTTTTCGACGAAAATTTCCTCACGAAAGCTTCGTCGTATTCACTAAGTGTACAATTTTTTTCAGATCCAAACCTGACGTAGTTCATTAGTAATTATTTTTGTACGGTTTGTCCCACGTGTAAACTGTCCCATCCCTCCTCTATTGAGTTGCAAACCTTTTCAGATTAATTAAGCGTGTGCGAAATGTTTGTAGTTTTTTATGTCCGTTTACTTTTTTATGTTTTTTATGCCTACCACTGTTCAAGAGGCAGCAAATGAAGTTTTAAGGCCACTGTATACCGACTTGCCTTATGGACAAATAACATGGGGAAACCTCGTGAATCATTTTGCGTTTGCTGCTAAATAATTTTACAAGATTTCTTGACAGTAATGTTTTGAATAATAATATCTGGAATCTGACTTCGTTATATTTTCGAAAATGTTTACAGTTAATTTGTAATCGCTCGAGAAATTTCACTGATTTTTTCAAATTTCGAAATTTGAAAATTACGCCAAGTCAGATTCTTCGCATTAATAATTAAAAATTTTCTGTGCAAAAACTTTTCAAAAATATTCAATAGTTTTTGCGAAATGGTTCACAAGATTTACGAAATTTTAGCTTCTAAATTGTGCTGCCACCCTTGCAACACGTGAAACTTAGGAAATATTCTTGCACAGAAAATTTTTAATTATTAGTACGAAAAATCTGACCTGGCGAAATTTTCAAATTTCGAAATTTGAAAAAATCAGTGAAATTTCTCGAGCGATTACAAATTAACTGTCAAAATGTTCAGAAATGTAACAATATCACATTTCAGATATTGTTACCCAAAACTTTACTGTCGGAATTTTTTTAAAAATTACTTAGCAGTAAACGCTGAGTCATTCAAAAGGTTCCCCGTGTATTTGTCCATAAGTCAAGTCGGTATACAGTGGCCTAAAGGCTCTCCCCGACAGACGTTTTTTCGTCCGTTTTCCGAGAAACCATGCCCCCGAGCAATGAAGGACTGCGGATTTCGGAGTCAGGAAAACTTAGGCCTCAAACGCAAGTTTTTCCGGAGAACCGAAATAAACAGCCAATCATCATTTGTCGCGGTCTTCCCTCCCACTTTTAGTAAACAAGTACAGGCGCGCTGTGTTCAAATGTCTCGGTTTCTAGTAAACACCGCAGGCAGCAGCCAAACCGATGTGAAAATTAAATTTATTTTATGTTATAGGTTATAAACAAGTGTGTAACAAATGGTAACAAACAGTAAGCTGTTAGCCCATACACTCGAGTGCTCTAGGCTTTTCTCTTCTAGTGAGAAAGCCTAGAGAAAGGGGTTGTCAGGAAAGGAGAATTATCAGGTGAAGGAAGAGCAAGGAAATAACGTAATGGTTTTAGTAAATTTAACTTTCTAAACTAGCCTAGGCTGGTGAAATTGGATTGTATGCACATATACAGTATGCACATGGATTGGAAAACGAGGTGATGTTATTGTTTATGGAGCTTTGGGAGGAGTTCCGGAAAACTTAGAACCTGCCCTGTGTGAACATCTCTGACGGGATCCGGACAAAATAAACGTAAGGGAAAAAAATCGTCTGTCGGGGAGAGACTTTAGTGCCCCGCGATATGATAGCAGACTGAAATCGAAGTGCACTGTACTGTACAGTAGGCCTACGTTTAAAAATGTTCCCCAATCAAAGTCTGCATGCTAATGCGCGAGCAGCGTCCCACTCCATCGTCTTTCGAACAATCTGTGGGTTCTCCCAGTGGCGTTCCACTTTTGGTAGAATAATAGATGAAAACTAAGATTCTGTAAACGCATATCGATTTTAAAGCTGCAAGAGATGAAGCAATGGTTTTGTTTCAGTTTTTTTAAAACTCGAAGTTCTCTTTGGAAGGCTGTGTGCGCTTTGATTTTTATGAAAGCCGCGTAATGCATTTGTTCCGTTACTCCGGGTAAACGTTATTGAGGAAACTTCCACGACGAACCGTTGCTAGGCATTGCTCGCTGAATCTGGTGGGGAAAGATAGAGAACGCGATTCAACGCAGGTAGGGTTTCGTTGTTGCCCGTCATCTCGGGTCGCAAATCGATTTCACCATGCGTTGTTCGCCATTCTTCCATGTTAAGGCCAATATATACCGCCATTTCGTTTTGGACGATAACATAGAAAACTTGTGTGGACGATTTTACATGTACCACACTATGTTTCTCGAAGTAATCTTGACCGTGAGGTTTATTTGATAATCCCTAGAAACTTATGAAGAGATTTCTTTGAAAAAAAAGCAAAGATAATTGACAATTACTCGAAGAACTTGTTTGCTTTTTTGAAAATTCTGAGATACGAATATTTTTCCACGTTTATTCTGGGTAGTATTGATTTAAATTTTTTGGTCGAAACAATATCGAAAAATTGGCAACAATTATGAAAAAAATCGTCAAATAATTTTCTCGTTTCTCCCACTCAAGACAGTGTAAAATAGGATAAAGGGCATACAGTGGTCTTACGAAGGAAAGATAGAGAAAAAATTAATATGTGACTTTTTCAGTTTGTTATTGCTCCGAGTTTTCCTGCATTGGTCATGCATTGGAACCGCGTATGTATTAACTACGGTTGACTCTGCCAGTAGACCTGCAAAGCAAGAATAAGCGAGAGTATCAAAATTTGAACGTAGGCCGGTTTTAGCCTTTAAGAAGACAGTAGACGAGAAAAATTTTGGTCGTACCCCATTTTTTAACTACCGTTTCAAGAATTGAACTCCATATTTATATTTTAAATTTGAGAACGCCCGTAATTCTAAAGCTAAAAGGATCAGGATAAATCCTTAAAGTTTTAAGTTAACCTAGTTTACCATTTTACATTGTATTGCGTAAATGCTATGCATCAAAGGTTTAGTGCGAACCAGTTGTCGGATCTGAAACAGTGAGTTGCTATTACCACATGTTTTATTTTTCTTGTTGTATTGCGTGTTTGTCATATGGAGTAACTTGCCAGCATTTCATTAGTTGGTGTACAGTATTTCGCAACGTTTGTTCAGTCAGTGGTATAATACATTGCTTTCATAACTTTATTTTTTATCTTCCTGTTGGACCTTCCGATTTTGGGCCCCAAAAGCAGTTTTAGCTCTTGAATGGCTTTTTTCTTCGTGAAACGGGGAGTTGTTAAGGAATATTGACTGACAGTAAGTGCGGTTTTTATCGCAGCGAGTAATTGATGGGAGGTCAGAAGAAACGGCGAAGCTTCTTTCCAAGTGTGAGATTGGTGGTCTTGATAAACTTGCATGTGTCCCAAACGGCGCCATGCATAATGAGATGACCTGACACGGATAGCATACTGATTGCTCTTTCCTGTACAATCAACCTAGGGAAACGTTCTCGTGTAGGATGCTTACACATTTCTTAAGTCTACGGTGACCCCCAACCGGTTAGCCTTTACTTCTACTTTTTGGAAAGAGACCACCGCTACAAAAAAGCGGAGAAGGCGGAAGACTCAGTTTTGGGGTTTCTGAGGTTTCTCTAAAAAAAAGTACACATACAAAAGATTAAGCTTCAAAGGAAGATTCCCTTTCCATGGAGAAGAGATATCGAACATTGATTGTGACTCTGTACGAAACGTAGCTTTAGACGAAACTAGAAAGAAAACTAGGCACTTAGTTGATGGAAGATGAAAGTAAAGGAGAAGTAGGTGAAAAAGGCCAATTTTTCGCGCAGTGCGTTTATCGCATAGCGGTGAAATGGGCTTTGAAGTCGAGAAGACGAGTAACGTAATTGAATCGCGCATTATGCTCATAAAAAGGCCCGCTGAGTATAGGGGAAAAGGAGTTTTTGCGAGCTTAGGCGGGAAAGTCGCGCTGTGTTTTGTTTTGGCGGGAAAGAATTGGCGCCAAAAGAAACCACCGCACCGCCATCAAAAACGCATTTTACATACTGGAGGCCAAAGAGAAACAGCTTTTTCTTTCGCTATTCTTGCAGAGCCCGACCTGTGTGTACCTTGCTGTGAAGAACAGGAGCCAGAAAGGTGTTCACATATAAAAAAAGTCATTTTTATTGCAAACCTGAGCAATCAATCGCAGTGCGCTGTTTAGACCCGTCTCTGTCTGACTTTATTATTTCCTTCTCTTCTGTTCTCTTAGTTTTTAACCCTGGGAACAAACGTAAATCAATATATTGTGTTTTCTTTTGTTTACAGAGTTCTTCCGAGAGTTGCTGGAAAATTCCAAGAAGGACTTCCACGACATGTTTAAACGCACTTACGGAATTTTGTACGAACAAAACAGCGCCGTGTTCACGGACTTATTTAGGGATTTGGAAGACTATTACAGCCGCGGGCGAATCGATCTTGAAGATGCCATGGACGATTTCTTCACGACTTTGTATCAAAGGATGTTTACTGTATTGAATGCTCAATATCGCTTCGACGACAGGTAGGCAAACGGCAACGTTGCGCAGCATAGCGTAGTCAAACGAAGATGGCGTGAGCGGGCGGACGCGGGGGTTGGCGTCTCCCTATTTTTGTCCGCCTGCATCCACGCGGAAAATGTTGGAAATTAACATTTTTTGGTCTCAAACTGGTTTAGAATGTCGTTCTTAATCTTTTCGTGTATGTATTTTGCCTCGCCCCCTCCGATGGTACGGCGTCTAATTTATGGTTTTCGTTGACAGCTACCTCGGGTGCGTGAGTAAACATATGAAAGAGCTGAAGCCTTTTGGAGACGTGCCCAAGAAATTATCTTTGCAAGTCAAACGTTCTTTCATTGCTACGAGAACATTTGCCCAAGCGTTAGGCATCGGACGAGATGTGATTAACAAGATTTTGGCGGTAAGCATGCCTTTTTATTTCGTTGTGCCAAGCCTTTTCTTCTTGTTTCCTCCCAAAGAACCACAAGCAGCTATTTCAGACTGTATTGAACCGCCGCAGAGTATAAGAAGGCCAGCTATGCAGGTGTTGAGTTTTGAGGAGTGCAGTCCCCTCAAAGAGAGGGTTACAAAGAGCGAGAAACACCTGTAGGGGTGAGGAACTGGTGAAAAAGCGCTGGAAAAGAGGAAGAAAAATGACTGGGATGAAAATACGCGTTTGCATGTTTCCCAGGCAACATGCAGCGAGATGGATGAGGTTAGCGTGACTTGAGCGATATCCTAAGTCATCTCAATTTATGGAGACACCATAGCGAGAACCTCCTTCAGCCCCTTTAGACCGTTCTTTCACAAACGAGAGCTACTTTTGACCCGCGTTGGGCTCCTTTTTTGTTCCCTGCCTCGTTGACCAAGCCCCTTTGTTGTGAGGCTCCTTAAAATAGGACATAAGCACTCGGGGACTTTTCTCGGAGATTGCCGACCAAAGAATTCAAGGCCCAACGCTTTCTGTACTTCGAACGACGCATCGCTGCGGCCGTTTTCATTTTCGACCTGGTGATCGCCCAAGGGAGCCTTTCGGCGGGCGTGAAGTTTTTCACGAACCGAAGAACAAAAACAGTGATATGCTAGGCAGTTTTCAGTCCTGCAAATTTTAAGTCAAACATGAATAAGTGTGGAACTATAGTCGAGGAGGAGCAAAGGCTTGCTCGTTGGGAGTACGCAAATCATCATTCGTTGGAAAAGTAGTGTCCTGGCAATATAATTATAGTTGTTTCAACATTCTTTGTAAATTGTGGAAAGAAGGACTTGGCAAGTTGTTGTTTTTTTTTTCTAGGAAAATTCAAACTAATTGGGGTCTTTTTCCTTGTGGGTGGGCATAGATTAACCCTAGTGGGGAATGCAGTCGTGCCTTGATGAAAATGTCCTTCTGCCCAGCGTGTCGCGGATTATCGGATTTGAAGCCTTGCAGCACGTTGTGCATGAATGTGTTGAAAGGCTGCTTGGCATACCACAGTGACTTTTCCACCGAATGGGACAATTATATCGGTAAGCTAATATGCCGGATTTCACTTCAAGTCAGGTGTCAGCTATTAAAAGAAAAAGACTGACACGCGCACAGTGTAGTTCTAATGGAAAACTAACAGCAAACGCTTTGCCAGAATTTTATCTACTGTACTTGTCGCAGCTCCTTGTTCGAGCTAGACGTTTGCATTTTTTAATGGTATTTTGTCTAGTAATATTCGAAATTTCAATGCTTCGGGTAATTTGTTGGTACATGTATTTCAGAATTTGTACTTCATTGTTGTGTTTCATAGACGCGCTGGTGAAAGTAGCGGATCGACTGCTGGGTCCATTTAATATTGAATTGGTGGTCGACCCCATCGATATTAAGATCTCGGATGCCATCATGAATTTTCAAGAGAGCGGCTATGACGTCACGCAGAAAGTGTTCAAAGGTTGTGGGACTCCTCGTCTGGGAAAGCGGGAGGCTTCCGAACTCGATTTTGAATCCCTGCGTTTCGATAAACCAACAGGAAGCAGGCCCACAACGGCAGCAGGAACATCGTTAGATCGGCTTGTGCGCGATATCAAACAGAAAGTGCGTATTTTTATGGGTGTCTGTGCTGTTTTTTTTCTCTCCTCATTGTTCCTGTCATCTAATTATATTCTTTAAAATTTTCATTATGCATCGAATTCTAGTATTGTTATTATTTGTGTTCATTTTTTCCTGTTAATGACATTTTAATTTGTTGCGTTTATTGTGACAGATGAAATCCACGAAGGGAATTTGGGGCCGGCTTCCTCATCAAATTTGCAGTCATGAAAAAGTTGGAGCTCTCGATACCAACTGTTGGAACGGCAGCGAGCATGCCAAGTATAATTCAGTTTGGAGATTGGAGGAAGGAAAATCGAGAGTCGAAGCTCATTTCTTTTTTATGTACCCACCAGGGACGGAAATGTAGTGAGTGAAGCCCTAGTTGGAACGGAGCTGGATCCTCGAGCCCAAACGTTAATCAATGACGAAATTTTGAACTTGAGACGTATCGTCAATAAGTTGGAGAACGCGCATAATGGAATAGATGTCGATTGGACTGACGGTAAGCAAAACGGTTAAGCTTTTCGCACAGTAGAGCTTTGGTTTTCCGGACTTGCCAGTAAACATAGTGTCGCAAACAACGGACAGACAGCCTACGCTTCGGCCGTTGCTTCAAACTGTCATTCGTGGCTGGTACCGTGCAACCCAAGAGTCGTAACAAACGACTACTTATGCACCGGGCAGACTCTCAACTTACCCATCCATTAAGTCAAAGCTCTTGCGCATTTCTCTATTCTAGTACTGTATACGGAATAAACGAGGGAAAATTAAATGGGGGAAAGAGAAGAAATGTGTATGTTTGCATTGAGACTTATTTGTTTCGAAAATTAGGAGACTGGGCACCAGGTTCCGGTTCAGGATCAGGTTCCGGTGATGGACGGGATAATGACACTGAGGACGAAGATGAAGATGACAGCGAAGTTCATAGAGGACCCAGACCGCCCGCCCAACCTTCGCCTCCCCGTGGTAGACCAGGCTTACGTGAGGAAGACGACATTAATTTCAGTAATACGCCTAAACCGGATCGAGGCACTGATCAAGATCAAACGCGAGTCGTGGGAGGAAACTCCGGTGCTGCACCAGGCCAAGGAGGAACTCCGGGCGAAATCACCGCAGCCAAAGCCTTGACCACTTACTTGGTTCCTATTTTTGTAGCATGGATTGGCAGGATGTTCTAGGAGCGAAAGGAGCACGAAATCGAGTCGTGAAAAAAATAGCGAAGATGCAGGGATGCTTATGATACTGTACAATGTAAATACTCGGGATTTATTATTCTTTGGTTACGAAGAATCGCCCTGAAGACAATGGAATAGCTCAACTTGAAATCCAGGACATTTTAACTTGTTCTCTTCTTTTAAGCTTACTTGAGTTATTTTGTTCTAATACAAAACGTAGAAGAGCGAGAGGAGCGAAGAAGTGAAGCAGGAGAAGGGAAAATGAAAAGAGCCTGGAATTTAGAAAAGTGTAAAATTGTAAGCATTAGGAAGGTTTTGGGAAGGGGGTACAAAAGGAATAACTGTATGTTTTGGAAACAACTTTGTTGCCTTTGCTCTAGTCAGTCAGCTCGACTACAACTCCCTAAATTCAGAAACGAAGTGGACTACAATGTCAGGTTTTGAAAAGAGTTGGGGAAATGGGTTTTCGTTCTCTCCGGGACACGTTTGGGATAACAACACAAAGCTTTTTTTAAAATATAGAGAACGAGGACTAGCAATAGATTTTGTTTCTGGGACCATGTTATTGCGGCTTGCCTCTCTATTAAGTTATCAACGTTTTTGAATAACAGACGAAAGGATAGCGAACCAACGGACACACTAATTAAGGTACACTAACGAAAAGACTGGCCCGTGTCACACTTCGTGTTTTTTTTCTTTCTTTTCCAAGACGGATTGTAAATGTAAAATGCAGTACAAGTTGACCGAAACATACAAATCGATTGAGGGTCTTTTTGTGTAATTGCAGTGTGTAAATGTAATACTATACTTTCATGGCGCACTCCCTGAAGATTATTTGAAAAACGTGTGCAGCTTCAGAATCATTTCTTGCCGTGCCAATTTTCTACTTGTGTAATTTTCTGATTATTGTTTTGGAAGGCTTCGATTTCGAACGGATAGTGCTTGATGGTTGTATAATTAGAGCAAAATGAGTTCGTCCACAATAAAACTTGCTTAGATTTTATTTAGCAATGTTCTGCTCAATTGCAAATTCTGTGTCGCGAGCAGGATGACTGTTTCACTCTGTACGCGGCTAGGTACCCATTAAAGTGAATCCAATTTTCCTGAAAACCCACGGAAGACGTGGACCCAACGTAGCATAGAGAACTACGGAAAGGTCTTTTCACTTTATGAATCCACTGACAGAGCTAAAAATCGCTCGTTTCAAATTAGCGCTCACGCTCGCGCTCGCAATTTTTAAAAAAGAGCGGCTCGCGCTCGCGCTCTTTTGAATTGTTTCCGTTTGCTAGAAAAATTATCTAGTTTTACTTGTCAATGTTTGCTTCTCAATTTTTCTTTGAGTTATATTTAACTCTCACTACGATTTTAAAACTTCTACCTTATTTTACTATACATTTATTTTTACCTAGAAGTGCTATTTTTCATACATTTTTAGCGGTAGTTCGGCCATGACCCTCAGATCCTTCACTGAACCTATTTTTAAATAAATAATTTAAGGAAACCAAAAGAAAACTAATTAATCATAATCTTATTATCTTATTTAAAGAAAATTTAATCTTCTTTGACAATGACACGTATAAGGAGAATTTGCGAAAGTCAATGGAAGGGTCAGGTTATTTGAGCGAAGGTAATCCGTTTCGTACAGCAGCATTACGATACAAAGGCCACGATGGAGCCAACCTACTTAAGGGCACTGTATACCGCTCCCCTCTTATGGGCGAATAACATGGGGATATTTCGGGAACGATTTCTCAAAGAGGTTGACTTATTCGTATTTTGTTTTGTGACAGTAAAGTTATGCTAGATACTGCGGATGATGAGTGATCAAGAATTTTTAAAAAACTTCTTTTGTAAATTTGGTAAAAGTCGAGAAACTTTTCAAGTTTTTACTGTGGAATAAAATCAAAATTTGGATATCATACATCACTCTTGTACAAAAAAAGAAAATTTTTAAAGCAAATATCTTTAAAATTGGACAAACCGTTTTGACAAAATCGCTCCCGAAATTTTCAGAATTTTAGCTCCTGTATTGGGCTGCCATGCAGTAACGGTTTGTCCAATTTTAAAGATTTTTCCTTTAAAAATTTTCTTTTTTCTGTACGAGTGACGTACGCTCATCCAAATTTTGATTTTATTCCACAGTAAAAACTTGAAAAGTTTCTCGACTTTTACCAAATTTACAAAAGAAGTTTTTTAAAAATTCTCGATCACTCGTCATTTGCATTATCTAACATAACTTTACTGTCACAAAACAAAATACGAATATGTCAACCTCTTTGAGAAATCGTTCCCGAAATATCCCCATGTTATTCGCCCATAAGAGGGGAGCGGTATACAGTGCCCTTAAGGCCCATTCACATTGAAATTTCGAAAACGCTGACAGCGATTATTCCGAAACGAATGGTAAAGCCCTGCTAGATTTTTTACATAAAGTACCGACTTTTAACTCTAGGTGGCGCTGCTAAACGAGCGTGCGCTCTTTCGGTTTGCGCTCGCGCTCGCAAATTTTAGAAACGAGCAATCGCGCTCATCGCTCGCAAAATTTCGAGCGCGCTCGTTTTAGCTCTGCCCACTGAATATGCAGGAAAAATAAGAGTGCAAGAAACGTCTATAGATTTGAACAGGTTGGAAAAATCTGATTTGTCTATTTTCGTATAAACAATCTGCAAAATTAACTTAATTTTTTCCAGAATAAGTTTTCTGTACTTAAAAGTATCTGGCGAGTGTAGTTTGCAAGCAGTTAACCAATAAGCTTCCTCATTGTCAGCTAACAAACAAGTGATGAATATCGACGAAACGCACGAACCGTGTGCTTTTCTATGACATCGTTCTCACGAGAGCGTACAAAACAAAAGTGTCCTTTTAAATGCTTAAAGGGAATAAGGCCAAATCCCTTGAGTATTTTTTTGAACATTTTGGCCGTTGCAAAAAAAATCTCTATAGTTTACATGGAAACAAAAACTTTTGCGTATAAAACTGTACTCAACGACTTTTTCAAAGTCAGTGACTTGGCAAAATAGCAATGACCATACAAGTTACATGACACAATTTTTATAACAGTACTAGAATTTGAGTTTTTTCGGCAATAGTTTGGATGTATGCTCCCAATAAGTATCTTTTCTCGTTTTTTTTTATGTGCTTTCTTAGTAACTCCGGTAAGCTGTACCATCACATCGACATCGCATCACATCTCTACCATCACATCAACAGCGATTGGCGACTCTTCAGCACTTAATGAAAGTTAATCAGCCTCTGGAGGCGAGATTAGACCTCTGCGCAAACCCCTGTAAAGTTTTTTCATTATTTTTGCCCACCATTGTACTGTCGTGAGCTAAAAAAACTGGCCACCTAAAACCACAGAGGTCTATTCAGGCCTCTCGAGGCTGATTTACCTTCATTAAGTGGCGAAAGAGATAAAACCAATCGGTTAGAAGGTGAATGTAGGCAAAGGAATGTTACAATGCAAAATAAGTGTCATCCACTATTGAAAGTATAGAAGTTGCCTGTGGCTACTTTTCCAGCTCTTGCACTACTAAATGAATGTAATCAGACTCAAGAGGCCTGATTAGACTTCTGTGGTTTTCTATGTCGAGATTTTTTTTGCTCATGACTGTAAAAACACTGACAATTCAAGATATAGAAGCAACGGCGTAACGAGGGTCAACGGCGCCCAGGGCAAAGGGAAAATCAGCCCCCCCCCCTTTTTACGCTAATTTGTCATGTATTATGACAGTCAGATTTCTTTAAGTGACACGAATTAAAAAAGTATAAAATACTGCAGATATTTTATCAATTTGTATTTTTAGGTAAACTACCACGCTTTAATACGTGTCACTTTCAAACAGCTTACTTTATATATTTTTTACCCAGATATTTTATAGGATGTTCATAACTGCGCGAGGATTTGCAACAAGATTCACGTGATTATACAAGAGTAAAATATCATAATAAAATCAAATTAATAATTTGCAATGAACCAACATAAAACATTTGGGGACAAAAATCAGACCTTACGTTGAAATGCTAATTTTCTGGCTTTCTCCGAAGCAAACTTTTCTATTATGTCGTCGAAATTCATCCTTTCAGTCTCCTCTCATTCAATGCTAAGTAAAGCTAAGCACGACACTCTTTCTTGACTCATTGACGCCCTCAGATATGACAAAATCAACATAAGCTGACAATCGAAAAAGAGATCGAAAGCGTAATCTGCACAGCAGTCTGAAATTAGGAAACACATTTTCGTAGCCATAATGAAAAATAAATTCGAGAAATTCAAGAGCGTTAGATACTGAACTTCTGTCCAGTTTTCTGAAGCATTCTATTGGTACTGCTAATTATTTCATACAAGAGGGAATTAACTTATTTTCTAACTTAAAAATAAAAATGTGCACATACCAGGTGGTCGGTAAATTCTGTTGACGCTCTTCGACTTTTTTACACTTTTTTCTCACTAAGTCACTTAAAACTTAGAGTTCTGAAAGAATTCTTCCAGTTGTCCTTTTCTGTTTCTCAGTTCTTTACCGACTGAATAAAAAGATCGTTCTACCCCTCAATCTGAACCAATTCTCAACCCGTATCGCCAACGTCGGGGTTCACGTAGGTTGACCTTCTAGGACAAGAAATAAAAAGGAGCTAATTATTCCAAGAAGCTGCCGTACGGTCACGTCGGAATCCTTCAGCATAGCGACCGATTTTTATAAAAGAAACCGCGAAAAAGTGACAGGACACAATGCAAAGTGAAGCAAAGGATATAATTTTCCATGAAAATGGCACCCCTCAAACTGGCGCCCGGGGCACGAGCCCTGCTCGCCCTACCCTCGTTACGCCTCTGTATAGAAGTGCAGTATTATCCGCACAGTTCCTTCATTCTGTTGAGGCCGTAACCACATATTAACTGTTGTTTGGCTCACATTTAGACTTCGTAATTCTTGTAAAGTTTGATAAGGTATTGCAGGATTTTGTAACGGAATATTATTCTGTTCATCTAATTTAAGTTAGACGTGTTAGTCATAAATTTTTTCACAAGACAAAATTCCCTGTCAAAATTCGCGATCGCCCTTTCACTTTGTAACTGGTTGGTAAAGTCCTTTTGTACCGTAATGAAATTAAATCAGCCTAGAGCGGCTAAATTAGACCTCCGTGATTTGACAAGGATAAGGTTTTTTGCTCGTTACTGTACGTGGAAAAGGGAAGTTACGAAGCAAGTCTATATTTAAAGTTCGCGGTTAGTCTCCGTGTGCGGCGCTGATTGGAGACTCAACATCGTATGCTGTTTAACATTAGTTTACGTAGAACCTGCGACAATGTCTGGTAAAGAGGAAGTAAGGAGAAAACGTTTGAAATAAAGCCTTTCTAATTATTTACTATGTAGGTGGAAGGTCCTAAAGTTATCAAAGTTAATAAGTGGGATGGTGGCGCTGTCAAAAATGCTTTAGATGATGCAGTCAAAGAAGTACGGAAAAAGTCAATTACTTTGACAAAAGAGACTTAGTTTAATTATTTTTCCTACTAGGTGTTGATTGGGAAGTATGGATATACTGAGAACTTCGCTCTGGTTGATGGAAGATTAGCTATCTGTTCCTTAGCTGTAGGCGTTGCCATGTTTGCCTTGCTTTGGGACTATCTATATCCATTCCCTCAGTCCAAGTAAAGCGATGATTTGGACTTTCTTTGGAAGGACATTTACAATTAACACAAAATCAATCTCAGGCTAGTTCTGCTTCTCTGTGTTTCATCCTATTTCGTTCTCATGGGTGTTCTCACCTTGTATACAACTTTAATGGAAAAGGGCATTTTCGTCGCGGCCAACGCCAAAGGTTCCGCTGACAATGACAGCACTTGGGAAGCCAGCTCATCTATGAAAAAGTAATCATTAGTATTTATTTGCTTGCAATGCTACGCACACGTTCGTTCGCATAGTTCTTAAATTCGCACTGTTGTATAGGTATGATGACAAGTATACGTTAGTTCTCACATTCCGCGATGGTAAAACGGGCAAGCTACGTGAAGCGCAATTCGAGAAATCTGTTGCAAACTTTTTTGACAGTAATGGAATATTAGTTCAAGATCTAGTGGCCGTGGCTGTGAGCAAACTTCACGACAGCCTACTTATTAGCAAGAAAAGCAAATAACTGCCTAATATTTAAGTTGTCTGATGTATCGGGTATGGATAATTGCATTACATGCGAAGTTCCATTTACAGATGAGTTCTGACTTGCGTGAAGTTTTATAACTTTGTCTTTAAAGAAGCGCGTCTCTGTAACTACTTTACTGCGCAGCACAGCTTAACCAAATGTATAAGCTGGATAAATATGTCTCAGAACTGAATCTCAGCTCAGCTTTTCATCTCGAACTCGATTAATTTTGAGACGTTTCTACGCCCGTTTATTTTGATTTAAAATTGGCAAATTTGTTTGGGAGTTGAAGCAAAAGATTGACATAAGGGACCTGAAGTTATTTACGTTCGGTTCCAGCAGTAATCACTGCTGCGTACCGCAATGAAAATTTTTTTAAAGTTGAGGTGAGATTCCACGGTGTACCTTAGGTTAGTACGGCTCATCCTTGCATAGATGGCACCTCGAGCGCCACACTTTTTGCCTGTTTCCAGGGATGGTTTGTTATGTTGATGAATCCCAGATGGCGAGACCTGACAAGCGCGCGGGAATACGAACACATGTCAAAAATGAGCATTATATATACGGCAACTTACAGTTTTGACTCGTACACGTCGTCATTTTGTGTAAATTTACTTTATAAACTTTTGTGGAGAACTCATTATTTTATGTAAAATTATTAAACACTTGACCCCGAGAACATAAGCTTACATCAGCTCATTATAGAATTTAAATTTTCAGTGTTTTACCCATACATTATTAAGCCAAAGTAGGCTACTTCCAATTGGCAAGAGGTAAAAGTGATGAATTCAAGCCAACCACATACTTCAGTAATTACAGATAACAAGACAGGTATTCTAGAGGAGAAAATAAAGGAATCAATCAGTGTAATTAGGTAATCAACGAAAGAAAGACAACAAATTCTGCTAAAACAGGAGAATAATGGTATAGCATTACGAAAGCAGAGAAACGGAGCTTGAGTCAGATGTAGACTACATGGCTACTTATAAAATTGGAAACAATAATTCGAAGCTAAGTCGGACTAGCTTGTCTGATCTGGGCTAGTATTGAAAGAAATTTAAACTCAGTCAGATGTCTCAACACATCAATAAGAAATTGGGAAGATTCGTTGAACTTTGCTTGTGAGCTTTCATTCCTATAGAAAATGACGCGAAGTGGAGTACTGGACACCAATGATGGGCTAAAAACACAGTTCTTGGATCCGGATCGGATCACGGTCCGTGTCTTGGTACCAGGCGTGGAATTCGGATTACGGCATGATACGCGAGCCCTGATCCGAAATTCGAAATCTTGGCTATTGATCCATGATCCGTAGTCCGCAAGCTCGTGACCCGTTGTCCGAATATTCCGATGACGGATCATTTGTGACTAGGACTGATGTTATATGAGTCTTTGACAACTCCCCGAATCGTAATATAGGTGTATGGCTAATCGGAATATATAAATACATGCAAAGACGGCGGAGTAGGATACCGTTTCAACAACTGCCGTGGCGTTAGTGATAGGAACTTTGGCTGGAGTTGTTTGTTGTATTGTTTTAAAAGCGCGGAGATTGTAACGGCAAATAAAGCTAGGTGTGGTGTTCATTTGTTTTGCCTCCGCAGACGGAGCGATACTTGCTCTTTTATAGCAAAAGCCTATTCGGCAGTGATCGGCGGATCAGACAGGAAAAGTGCTTTGGATCAGGGTTAGATAACAAATCGGATTATTTGATAAGCAATCAATAATCCGTGATCCGAATGGTGTGAGCATGTATCCGATTTCTATAAACACGGATCATGATACATGATCCGAACTCAAAAATCACGGATCATAATCCGTAATCCGAATTGAAAAGTCACGGATCATAATCCGTGATTAGAATTCAAGAATTACGGATCCAGACCCGTGATCTGAATGCTTTGACCCGCGGATCGTTATCCATGATCCGTGATCCCTTACGAAGATCTTGATCCGTGGTGATTTACTTGCACAAAGCTGGAATAAAGCTGTTTTACTTGAACATATATGGTTTACTTAGACAAAGCAGCATAATTAATTATCCACTGTACGATTTTAATATGTAGAAAGCCCTAAGTGTTACTTCAAACCTAGTCCTGGACCCGTGTGTATGCGAATACCCTTTGGGAATAACAGAAACAAGTATATCTCCGTCTGCGGAGGCAAAACAAATGAAACCCAGACCTAGCTTATTTGCCGTAACAATTGCTGTGCTTCATTTTAAAACAATCGCAGATCTAGCCGCATTTGGATATACCGACTTATAAATAATAGTATATGCAAGTCAGAGGCAGAATTAGAAATCACATTAGAAGTCATTAGTCTCGTAAAACATCTATCGCAGTGCACAAATTATCCGTGATCCGAGCATCCGGACAACGGGTCACGGATCATGATCCGAACTTTCGGTTTAGGGATTAGGGTTCCCGGAAGCCGGCTTTTGCGAAGCCAGCTTCGAAGCCGGCTTTGACCTTGAGTTCTCCTCGGCTTTAAAGCCGCCCCCAGGCGATGAAAAGCCAGAAAGCCGAAAGCTACGAAGCTGGCTTCGAAGCCAGCTTTCTGTCATTTTGCTGGAAATGCCACACCCCTTCTGAACTTATTCCTTCCCTCTTCCATTGTAAACAAACACATAGTGATCTGAAATGTTCGTTCCCTTGCTCGGCATTTTAAGTAGCCACGCCCACAACGAGCTTTGGCCAATAACGAAAGGTTTCATGACCATGCAGTTTAAAAACAAAGCCAAAGCCGAAGCCAAAAGCCGAAGAAGCTGAAGCCGAAGTCGGATTTTTTCGGCTTTTGGCTTCGAAGTCGCGGCTTCCGGGAACCCTACTAGGGATCACGTATCATGTTATAAAATTAACCGTTTTTATGTCTTAAAACATACTGGCAAAAATACTGTACATATTTTATAAACAAATTAAGCCGTTTATTAATCTAAGATATACTGTAAGTAGCTGCTCGTAAAATGGTAAGCGAGAGCATACAGACTGACATCTGAACGATTTACATAGTTTGGTATTTACACCGGGGTAGTTATTCCAAGCGTACATAGTTTCCTGAGAAAAGGTTATCCAAACAACGTAGTTCTCATAAAAAAATTTATTGCAAACGCTCAGTGAAGAAGTGCAGCAGCTTGCCTACTGCACGGAAACAGACTTCTCGTTATAACTTTTCGAAGCTTAAGCTTCAACAAATGTAAACCCACACTAAGTCACAATTTACAGAAAGAAACAGGTTGGCTTCGTCTGCATGAATTAACACTGAAAGTCGCGATCTCCTGCTACAAACTTGTCGCACAAAACTATTTGCCACTAAAAACGTAATAATAATAAACACTTTTGTAAACAGTTTTGAGCACCAGAAAACAGTAAAAAGAAGTGTAAGACTTATGATAGCCTATGTACGTATTATCCCAGAGGACACTGCACACACATATTACTAAACTGAACTCGATTGTGAAAAGTCAGGATAAAACAGACAACACGTTTGTTGTTTGACATTACAGTTTTGTTATAGTTGGACATTAAAGCCAGCCTCTTAGGCGTGGCCACATGCTAAAGCACTGAAAAAGCTTTTGGGTCTTGGTATAAAATAGTCGCTGCCCAGAAAATGCATTGCTTTCATGCCTTAAGGCGGCCGCACACACTACGATTTTCTGCGCAAACTTTCCCGCGAGTTTCTGCGGGCCTGAACTTGCGGTGTGTGCGTGTGTTCGCATTTTGTGGCCTCTGAGACCCTTTTAAGACCTCTAATCCCTAGCAAAGGGAGCGCTTACAGTTAGCTAGGTTCAGTCATTTTTGCTGAATAAGAACTGTCTTATGTAGTGCTATTTTGCGAAAACTAATGGCAAAATAGCAATTTCGCTTTTACTGAATTGTGGCTTACTTAAATAAAGCAATACAGAGCTTCTCTAATAGGCCTACTTGAGTTTTTGATGTATGGAATTGAATAAAAATTTTATTATGAGACGCGTACTGC
>JAHZNP010000705.1:0-40509 GCA_020615345.1 Triops cancriformis
GCATAACAAAATATTAGTTGAAAATTAGAAAATTATTAAAATTTTGCTACTGAAACTAAATATTTGGTACCAATATGTGTTATGGTGTTAATTTGGATTACTGGTGTTAAAGTATCTTAACAAAAATCGGTCATGTTCTTTTTGCTACGATTGCTCTTGTTGCATACTTTGAAATATTATGTGCGCGAAATAAAAAAAAATCCCCCTGTTTCAGATAATGGCTGTGATTTACACATCAAACAACTAGAAATCTTCATCAATTTCTAAAAATTTGTAGCTTAACGACTTGAATTTCAGGAAAGTCATTTAAAGTTCGCGGTCACCCTTTTACTTAGCTAGCTCTTGTTAGAACAAACGGAAGGAAACCCCTTTTTAACGTCGATAGCTATTAGCTAACGGCAGTTTCAATACTCCACAGGTTTTTGTCTACTTATGTTTTCATAACAGGATATGGACACTCAGAGTCGAACTCTTACCTTGTAAGCGATAAGTCTAAGCTCTTTCAACCACTAATGAAGGCAAATCAGTCTCGAGAGGCTTAATTAGACTCCTGTGGTTTGCCTTGTCTCAATTTTTTTGCTCATGACTGTACGTCAATCGTACTCAAGGCCGTACCCAGGGGGGGGGGTGAGGGTTTGACCCCCCCCCCCCCGAAATGTCATTTTTATCATGGCAAGCATAGGAGAATGCCCAAATGTCCAAAAAAATTGCATGCTAACCCTCCCCCCTTGAAACTTTCAAAATCAAAATCCTGGGTACGGCCCTGATCGTACTGTACAGTACAATACTGTACATCGAACACTTCACGTCACAGCTAACGACAATAAAATATTAGAGAACAAATTAATATGCTTCAAATTAGCTGTTATAGTGTGACGAACGTTTTGCGTTGCTGCGTTTTGTTTCCATGCCAAGCCCGCAGCTTCTAGGAACAATTAGCACCTCGATTGCCTGACCTAGGGGACAATGTGGCATGACCCCGAACGTTGACAATACGAGGTGACCGAGGAGAAAAGAAGCTGCGGGCTAAGGAGAGAGGGGGTGTTCGGTTAAGTGGCTGGAGAGAGGGCGGTTGAGTCTTTTTTTTTTGAGAGATCGAAAACAGCAAGAGGTTTTTTGGGGGAGTAGAGAGCCAACTGTGGTTGTGAATACACGTTCCCCGTGTGGATTATTTTGACATTCTTTGAACCCGGATCGTGTTAAATTCTTTCTATCTGAATTTTAACACGTCACAATAGACTTACGATTTTTCTAGTCTGATGTACCGCAACATTATTTTTCCCCCTTCAAGTTTATGCTAAATAACTTGTTATAAATATAATTTGTTACATAAGTTACGGAACTTCGGGACAAGTTGTACAAGAAGGGACCGACTATCAGGAAATTGGTATACAAAAATCAAGTGTTGACGACATTGTATGAAAGCAGGTTTGGAAATTTCTTACTTCGAAGTTTTTCATAAAAACGACGTGCACGTACTGTAAGTACAAGTTGACTGTACCCCCTACTTAAGGATAGGGTGTTCTTGGACTATTACATGGGAAATACTTGATTCGCAAAAATGGAAACGGACAGCATTTTCTTTATGAAAGAGATGTACAATAGTTAACAGTAAAGTTGAATTGTTTCCTTTGATCCCGTGTATTTTCCAAGATATGACATTGAACAGCGACCATAAAAGCAACAGTTGCAACTTCTCTAAACAAACAAGTTTGTTAGGAAATCTGGATGCCTTTTTCTAGACAAACCCATCACCATATGCGTACGACAGATGCTTGGTGGAGTGCACGCACTCCCAGATCTCTTCTATACCACAAAAGGAACGCGATAATACTTTTTCGAAAAAAATACACACGGCCCGTAAATGGAAGACGGCGCAGTAGTCACTAACCACTGTCATGCTTGTGTCGGAGCACACTAACCACGGCAAAATGTCGCTGCAGAATTAAAGCGAAAACTTGGGTGGCCACTAAAACATTCGCTTATTCGAAACTTTTTACTCAGTAATAAGAACATAAACCGGATAGCTTTTTTTCCGTGAAAAGAATCGATGACAAGAATGATACAACTTCCAACCGTATACATAAGACTGGTTTTTGACAGTTATACGGATATAGACTGAAGTTAAAACTAATACCATGAATTCCAATTGTACGTCAGCGAGATCAACCAAATCCCCAGAAATTACAATAAAATGAACGCGCCTGCCACGGAGTTTACAAAAACGGTGAGTTGACTATCTGGTTACTCCAGACATAGGTATATATTTTTCTTTCTTTTCAAGACAATCTTATTGTTTTTAGACTTGCGCTGGCTTTTCCGCCCCAAGGACCATCATTGTTTTCTGCAAAAATCGCGTGGCAGCAACTAAAGTATCGTAGAAAAGAAAACGAGTTATTGTGGTTCCTCAGCCAGGGAAATACATTTACAAGTTATAAGATTTTGTACCACACAGTTATACTTACGATGTAAACCAAAAAGGCTAATGGACGGAAAGTGCAGCGATATGACATTCAAGCATGACACTACTTTTCTGGAGCTACTACAACCAGAAATTTTTGCAGAAAGAGCGTCATTTCATCTAAAACGCACACACGTGCAAAAATAAAAACAAACGTAGAAAATAATATAACAACCATATAACCACAATCTTTCAAATACAATCCATATATCCGAAAATCCTTCTTACCCAAGGCTTTACGCACTATCCTCGGCTTGTTTTTCCAGTAGATAAATACAAGATACACTGGGACCCCCGAGAAGATCATTATACAACCCATACCTGATTAAGAACAATATTTAAGTTAAGAGACAAGGAATCACATCAATAAAGCAAACAAAAACCAGAAACGAAAACTGTACTGACCTGTTTCGACAGGTGATGCAATCATGGGTACCACTGTAATAAATACGGAACAAATAATATAAATTATAGGAAAAATAAGATTGACCCGGATCGGTCTTGGCAGATCAGGTCTCTTCCACCGTAAATACGGTACGCACACAACGGCTAAGCCGATACTCAACTGCAAAAAAAGAAAGAAATAAGAGACAGAGTTTATAAATATAAGCTCTTCTCAGCAATTGAATGTTTACCCATGTCGCAAATCCGACGTAAGTGATCAAGGCGAAAATGTTGGACGATGTCAAGTACACGAGTGATAGGAGAGCCTGTAATGGAATGCAAAGGAGAAAAATCGTTATCTCCACGGGATACGTTTGTCTTCGTTCAAGTTTTTTACCATGACGATTACAGCTGGTGTAGGCGTTAATCGATTGATTTGGATCATTGTCAAGATTTCGGGCATTTGGCCTTCCAGCGCCCCGGCGTAAAACAACCTTAATTTATAAACAGATTTAATTAGATCGTAAAAGTAAAATCTACTAAGGTAAAGTAAAATAAATGAATGAAATAAAAGTTAGAAATGTTAATAGCGAAAATGTTACCTCGATGACGTCATAAGAACACCATTGACCGCCCCAAAGGTCGACATTGCAACTAAAATTAGAATATTAATTAGACTTTAGTTATGTAATGTTGCAGGATGCTAGAATATGACAAATTATCAAAGCTTTACCGAAAATTGGAATGATAAATGCCATTTTGCCAAATAACCGATCCGCAAAAGTTACAGCGACAGCTTTCGAGCCGAGGACTTCCATGGGTGACAAAGTCGTGTAGAAAGCTACGTTAGTAAACACGTACGCCACCGTGACCAAGACCATGGAAATGGCAATTGCACGCGGAAGGTTTTTCACCGGGTCTTTCAACTCTTCGATGACGAAATTCAAATAGTTCCTTTACGAGAAAAAAGAAAACTATATAGTAAGCTTTACAATGTTTCATTGAAAACTTGCGGAACGTTCTGCTTTAATTCAGCATCTAATCTCTTTTAGTCTCGAGTAATCAATCATTCCTTACCATCCGTTGTAAGCGAACAATCCCGCGTAAAACGACAGCGCTATTTTAGTAATATCCGTCTCGCTATTTTCGAACGTGAAATGTTCGGTATGTCCTATAGATTAAAGAATGGAGAAAATAAAAGCGGATTACTCGCACCAGTCTATAAAGACATTCCATCTGCGTTCGCTGCAATTCTAATAAGGACACTCTCAAACTTCTTCCTCTCTGGCAGAGCTAGCTTAAATCCCGATCGATTACACGGCCAACTCGCTTTCCCTTTACCCCGGTTTCCTTGCCAGCTAGTCAACTGAAATGAAGAGCACTCCAGTAATATCTCAACCGGGGTTCTTAAGGCCTCCGTTTTCTTTCCAATACTCGATATGCTATCCTAAATGCAAACATCAACAAATTTCTTTTGTACCAACCCAGACACTTGTAAGTTGCACATTCTAGAAACAGTTAAACATTAAACAATTTAATTTTTAAGAGCACAAAATCTTCTTATAAATAGACAGCTTGTACTACAAAAAGTTATCTTTACCTACTTCAGTTATCTTATCGTTATATAGTCTTGTTAACACGCCCGCAAATACCGATAAAATGATCCAGAACTCATTTATAGTAAATACCGTTTATGACTATGATTAAGTGGGATAAATATCTTTTATCGAACACAGTTCCAATAATACTACGATAATTACTTTACGTTCCCATTCGTCTACACCACAAAGAAATCGTACGTTCAAGGGAATCCTAGTTGTGCACTCTAAGGAAGACTAAATAAATAAATAAAAGAGATTTCGCTTGCTCGTTACATACGTCAACAAACCAAATAAAGTCGAACCGTTTGTTTGGACGTGCTATACGAACGACACATTTTTTTCTCTCGAACTGTTCCAGTAAACACAGCCGCATTTCACCAAAGATTTTTTCTCCTCGATTGCTTGCTAGTTTGTGCTAGTTTGATATATTCTCTAACATATTGGCAATAATGATACCGCTACTAATAAGCGTGACACAAAGCCGATATCCCTCATGCTTGGCGGCCTACAGATATGCCCCAGGGTCATTTCGTCACGTTGCTCCGCTGGGTTGATAAGGCATTTCCATTATCTTGTTTGTCCAGATGCAGTGGCCTATGTTTCTCTCTGTTGAAACCCAACAAGAAACAGAAACCCACAATAGCGAAAAAAAAGGTGGATCTAGACCAAGACAACAGAGTGAATTTCTGTAAAACCGCCTAATGACCTCTGTCCTAACTGGGTCTGCTCCGGAACGCTGTTTTCGGGCAAGTCTGGAGTAAACAAGTTAAGATGCTACGATTGCTTTGGGCAGGGTTTGGGTGTTGTTTGGAACCTTTCCTGTTCCGACAGCGATTATGCGTTCCTAAATGGGAAAAGGGTGAAAAAATCTTCCCCATGGCTTACTGCCCAGCAGTCGACAGTACTTTAAACGCCGATCAGGTCTCCGTGGGCGGAGAGACCGAAGTAGTCGCCGACATGGTTTTGCGGGAGGAGTTGATCGATACATTGATGACGTCAACCAAATGTTTGACGTATAACAAAAGCTCACCTGCCACCCCGTCCACCCCCGGTCTATCTCCCTTTTCTTATTTCGGCGTAGGAGCATCTGAGCCCAGAAGCTTACGCTCGAGCAGCATTTTGCGTTGGAATGTCCGCGTATGAACGAAAAGGACACGATAAGTGTTTTGCGGCAACGCGTAAATAACACCATAGCTCCGCTATCTTACGTCTATATCGCACGTCCCTAACATTTGCACGTTGTCATAAGCGAATGGGTAAAGTACCTGTTGAAAGCTGATATATCCCCGTCCCAGCAATGATGGCTAAAGCCAGTAACTTGGCGTATGTGAAAATATCCTGGACAAAGGTTGATAGTTTCACATCCCAACAGTTTACGAAAGTCAGCAGACCTGCGGGGAAGAACAAGGAAAACGGGTTTCGAATTAGAATTGAATGAGTTTGATTAGCCTTGCAAACGAGTATCAGGTTTCACGGAGCACAAAAGTTCTTCGCAATCGAACGCAATCGCTCTGATAGAGTTGCTTACAGATGCAAACAGCAGCCAACAGCCTCAAAGATTCATCTGGAGGGTCGCATTCCGGAAAGAAGGGTCTTAGTGCGTAAATCGAGAAGGTTAACGCGACGATAGCTTGCGAACACGGCCGCACAATGAGAGCTTCAATCCACAAGCGCATGAAGGCCATGAACGGACCAAAGGTCTCCATAATATACGCGTAATCCGCTCCGGTTTTGGTGATCATGCAGCCCAGTTCGGCGTAGCAGTAAGCGCCGATCATGGAAAAGATGCCCGAGACCGTCCAAACAACGAGGGACAAGTTCACGCTGCCGGTGTATTGCAAAACCCCCGAGGGTGACACGAAGATACCCGACCCAATAATGCTGCCCACGATCACGGAGACTCCGTTCATCAAACTCATTTTGGCTTCCAGGCGAATGGCGCCATCCCCGTCGCCCTTTTTCGGGGAAGAAGGGGTGATGACTTCGTGGGCCGGCACGTCGGCTTGGGGGACTTCGGAATATTTTGCGTCTTTTGCCGCCATTTTTCCTCAGACGTAATAAGGACCGTACCTACACAAGATGTGAAATTATTAATAATTAGCACCCAGACTAACCACGACGTATTGATGGTGGTTGTGATGACGTCACGCCACGTACCACAAAGTTTGCCTGAAATATCGAGCTATCGTTACATCAGACTTGGGGTTTTAACGAGGAAAATGGGCGTAGACATTGTAAATAAAGTTTTAACGAACGAAAAAAAATTGAAAAAATAAGGAACGATATTTAATGGAATTGAATTTACGCTATAACAGTAGAGCGATTAAAATGAGTTCCCACCCTAATACGGGATACGCTACGTTGCACGTGCTTTCCTGTCCCACGCTTACTGCTGAAAGGGAAGCCGGTTTGTCAAAAGAGTATTGTATACTCCTTTCCATATGTCCGTTTCGCACCGCTTTAAGCACAGACGTAATATGGCGTGAGAACAGCGAGTACAGCAATCGGAGTGAATTACACTTACCGATAACTTTGCGGTAATTTGAGGTCCTTATACACACAAGAGTCTTTCCACCAGAATAGGCGAAGTAGCTAGACCCTAACTTCAGTAGCTAGGCAGCTGGGTACTGATCGCGGTGAATGGGGAGAAACAGCAGACCAGGAAGGGTTGCTCCATTGTACGCATGTACCGTAACCAGCTCCTCCTCCGGCTTTGCTAACCTTACCGTAAGGAGCATGGTTATTGGCATCGCGAAACATTACAATCGATTCTATACGGTTCAAATAACCGGAAAACCATTTATGATAAACGCCATGCTTTAATTTATGATTTTGACCTTTGATTTTTAAACAAATAAATAAGAAGGAGGTTGTCGACGTCGCGGTTGAAGCTTATTGAATACTTTTATATTTGAGACAGCTAGTGATCAAATATCGATTTTGTAATGTCGATTCAATGCAACAGGGCGGGATTTGGGTTACGACGGAAAAGGAAGGAACGTTCAGTACGAACAGGTAAACAAGTGAAGGGAAATAAGGTATTTTTTACGCTACTCACGATATGCCTAGAAAAAAAACCCTGGTCGTGGAACTCAGGATAAGTTAGCATCTTTTAGTATACTTGAAGCATGCGTTAGTATGTAAATAACTTGTTTGTCGTCTCTGGTATAACTGAAACTGAGGTTCTTGTAAAGCTTAAGGCTGTATTTTGCATAACCTGATACTTGTAAGTCTATCCATGTAGTTGGTTGTTGTTCCTTTCGTATATGAGCAAGAGAGCTTAACATCAAGGGTTGTTTGGCGCCTAGCAACGAGTAGGAACAAACCTTAGATCAATTGGTGTTAGTTTTTATTTCAATTTGTATTAGGACATCGAAGGGAGTACTTTCGTAAGCGATTTATGTCATTTATATTGTCCTTTATTTTCTAGAAAGTTACACTGACGTGCATTATTTGCAAATTATTGTATTGTGTACCTTGACAGAGTGCCAATTATGTCTGACGTAGCGGCAATCAACCTTAACGAGCCACGGTGGGACCAAAGTACTTTCAGTGGCCGCGCAAAGCATTTTTTCGCCACCACCAACCCCTTAAATCTTCTTTGCACCAACCAAGATCTAGAAAATGCGAAAAGAGTCGTCGAAAAATACAGGTATACACTCTAGTGTCACTGTGAACCAACTCAACTCTATTTTATAATTCCAGGAAAGAAGGGAAGCTGAACGGGCTGAACGTTGATGAGCTGTGGAGAGCAAAGAATGTGTACGACTCAGCCTTTCACCCGGACACGGGCGAAAAAATGATTGTCGTTGGCCGTATGTCAGCACAAGTTCCTATGAACATGGTGATTACCGGGTGCATGATGACCTTCTACCGGTAAAGTTTCCATTTTGCGGGAAAATCCGTAACCTTGCTTATACTGTGCTGCCTTTGCTGTGTAGGACAACTCCTGCCATCGTGTTCTGGCAATGGTTCAATCAGTCTTTCAATGCTGTAGTCAATTATACCAACCGGAGTGGAAATTCTCCCATTACAACCAAGTAAAACACTTCCTAGAAAGACTTTCTTGAGAATCTTGCCTTGATACCAGCCCTTTTGCTACAGGCAGTTAGCGACGTCCTATGCGCTAGCTACTAGCGGAGCCTTAGTAACTGCCTTGGGCTTAAACAGCCTCACGAAAGTAAGTTGCGTCAGTCTTGTTGTTCCGTTGAGTTTACGGGCTAATATTCCGGTTTGCATTCCATTTTTTTGTTGACGTATATTCAGAGAAGGATACAAGGAAAATAGGATAGAGGATGTGGTCGACAAGTGTGTCGTAGGAATGGTTACCGAAATTTCTTTCATCTAAGTCCGAGTGACGCACGTGTTTATCACGTTGTGGACCTTGTAGCAAGCCTTGACGCTAGATGTTAAACTACGGTTAGTTTCCCTTTTTCGGCGGTTTAAGGATACTTCCGTACACACTGTTTCGAAATAAAAACTCGTTATATATGCAACTTTCGATAACACGCAAGCCTGTTGATCGTATTTTTAGTTTATTGTATATTTCGGCCCCTTTGAACTTAATACTGAAATTTATTTCGAATTCGGTTGAGCCGTGATAGATGTGACTTGGTAACAAGAGAAATGAATTGAGAGAGAATTTTGCTCATACACCGTATCGCATAAGAGGTATAATAAAAGAACCGCAAGGGAGAAAAGTCCGGAAGTAAAGAGTTATATTTATTTGTTTATTTTCGTGTATTTTGTATACGTCCACATTCGGAGTTTTCTTTATTTCCATATTGAGAAACCATTGCTTTGACGTAATTAGTTGCAAAACGATTGCTTTACATTCAAGGCAGGCCAAATGTGTCACAGTTAATTCTTGTTAGCTGACGTTCCTAGAAGAGTTTCTTAAAAAAATATATTTCGCCATAGACTGTGGCCTATTGGTTTTTCCATAACTGAACGCTTCCACACTTTATCTTATCGTTTAGACGAATCAGGATTTTTCAGAAGATCAAGGAAATCGCACAGGTTTTTTGTATGGAGTTGCTGAATTTTTATGAGTAGGGGGTTCCTACATACTTTCTAGATAATACGACCTTCATGTGCCCGAAAACCCATGCAAAGCGACCATCAACCCGTTACTTGCCTTAGCCGAAGGCGCTTCGGGTTTTCACGCACATGGCCATTGTTTGCCGGCTTCCATGTGACTTTGTTGACGAGCCATGTGTCAGCGAGAAAGACAAGGGTAGAGGAAAGGTCATTTGGTTCGCGAAATGGAATAGAGAAAAGCAAATTCCCCGCAGAGAAACGGAGTTTTTGTCTAAAAACCTGTGTTTTAAATTTTCTTTGTAATTCTTCAAAGTCCCCGCATTAGATGACTTAAATGTATTCCCAACTTTCCAGTTTCCGTTGTTTTTAGAAAAGATATTCGGTGATGGCGTAATTTCGGTGTTGTTGGAGGGTTTGATGTATCGGTGTTACGAAATGTTTAAGAGATTAGCTCGTTTCCCTCCCGTACTGCAGTGCATTATAAATATCCTGTATTTCTCAGAATGATGTTGAGATTATGTTATTATGAAACTGTTATTGAGGGTAAACTATCGGCGTGTCAGCACCACAGCGATAGAAGGAAGCATGACGTGAAAGGTTTAATTAAGCTACCGGCGATTAAGCAAGTTCATTAGGGAGTGAAAGTATTACCGTTTATACATTTGCAGTTGATGCAGGTCTTCGTAAAAGGCAAAGTTCAGTTATGGCAGATTCACCATTAGTTTGGTGAAAGTTTGAAGGATCTTAATCAGTCCCAGAGGACTTGTGGGTTCCGGGTTAATACTTTTATGTGTCATGACTCTACAATGATGAAATGCTAGTTCCATATTTCATCAGAAGGTCTCAAGTTAAGTTTTCTGTTGCAGTTGTTTTGTACATCACTAATATGTGGAGTGCGATGGAAGCGATAAAGACTTGGGCATTTCGTTATCTTTTTGCCTTGTTGCTCTTGCGCATTGTCCACTCATGTTAAAAATTTCATGAATGCGTTCCATTCCTAAATCAAACTAATACCTTAATTTGTTTGCTAGTCCATGCCACCTCTTGTGGGTCGCTTTGTGCCATTTGCTGCCGTGGCAGCTGCCAATTGCGTCAACATACCCCTCATGCGCATGCAGTAAGCTCAACAAGCGTTTCTTTTCGCCCCGCTGCATGATAAAAAATTGACATCGTGATATCTTTTTTCTCGTTTTAGTGAAATTAAAAACGGTGTACCTGTAACGGACGCAGAAGGTCGCGAATTGGGCAAATCCTCCGTCGCAGCCAAAAGCGGAATTGCTCAGGTGGTTTTCAGCCGTATTGCCATGGCATCTCCCGGCATGGTCCTTCCCCCGTTCTTGATGAACTATTTGGATCGTAAAGGATTCTTCGTGCGTTTCCCATGGGCCCCTGCTCCTTTGCAAGTTGGCATTTGCGGCGTGCTCTTAACTTTCGCCACACCACTCTGTTGCGCCTTGTTCCCCCAGAAAGCTTCCATTGCCGTTTCGAGCCTAGAACCCGAATTGCAAGCTGCAATTAACAAATTGGAGAACCCACCTACTCGTGTTTATTTCAACAAAGGTTTATAAAGAAGTCGTATATCGATGTAGGTTTGCGGGAATTCCCTTGTTTATGAGTCCTAGAAGAAGTTTATGTACGTAAACATTTAGTGCTTTGAAGCATGTAAGAAACAGTTGGGCACAGTGCAAAAGGGTTATACTACGAAATACAAGAATAGAACTACATATGCTGTTGATGTTAATTCTTTTATGTCCAAAAAAGGATGTGACGAAGGTGACAAACGTCTTGAATGCATATAAAAGTCAAATGAGTACGAAGTGAAACCGATTAATTCCAGAATTTCGACTCGTGCCAGCCTGTAACTGGTTCACATCTCGAGTCCATGTGCATAGATGATGATGTCATAATTTGAATAAAACTTCCCGAAATGCGAAGAACCGGCCGGAACCAGATTTCCGTGGTTAAAGAATGAAATGTGTATGGCCGCCGGGCAAAAATTGTGTAACTACTGCCTAAGGACGACTCTCGCGTGACCCTTCAAAAGCCCTAGCCGGCATGCGGTGAAGTTTTAGTGTTGATTTTGATCTGAGCGAGTGAGCACCGTGGTCCCCAACAGTCCGAACTAAACCTACCCCTGCTACAATGGCTTTCTTGTTTTCGTCGAAAAGTTCCCAAATACATACCAACTGGCCTCATTTTCATCACCATGATGAAGAGCACGACGAACCCATTCACGTTGGTGACGATTCCGACGGACATTTAAATACTTATCGTTCTCGTGTGGAATATTTCGTGAAGACGACTAATCCCCTAAATCTGTTTTACTCTAATGCACAGCTGCAACAAGCCAAGAAGATTGTTTCCTTGTACAGGTAAGAAATCAATAGCGCGTGTAGTGTTTTGTATACGAAAGCCCTCACGAATCCGTTATGTAACAGGAAAGATGGCGAACAAAGCGGTATTACGGATCAAGAGTACTGGAAGGCCAAATATGCCTACGATTCGGCGTTTCACCCTGACACGGGCGAGAAATTATTCATACTAGGACGAATGTCAGCCCAAGTTCCTGCAAACATGTTGGTTACGGGATGTATGATAGCTTCACAAACGTAAGTCGAACCATTTGCAACACTCACCTTTTTCTTTTCATATCTTTGGGGAGGAAATCCGATTTACGTGATTACGATAATTGCCTAAAAGGAAACTCACATTTGTTAAAACAATGACTCATCACAGGTCTACACCAGCGGTGGCGTTTTGGATTTGGGCCAACCGCACTTTCAACTCTATGGTGACTTATTGCAACCGAAATGGAAACGCGTCTGTCAATAATGTGTAAGGAATTCGGAGTCAATATTTAGAGTTCTCAAACTAACGATTTCTATCCTTTTGGGGGTACTATAGGCAAGTTGGAGCTTGTTACGTTCTATCTACAGCAGGTGCATTGGGTGTACTTTATGGCGCCAATTATATTGCGAAGGTAATTACCCTTATCTCAAAAAAAAGAGCGCAGGTATCATATCACGTGCGTTTGTTTACAGGCCATGCCAGCGCTACGCAGGTTCGTACCGTTTGCGGCAGTTTCAGTCGGCACCAGTATTAGCGTTCCTACCATGAGAATGAGGTAATGTCGTGTTTTGATGAATTCCTGGAACCCAGTTAACCGCTTTTTCCCTTTCAATGTATTCAGTGAAATCCAGCAGGGGGTTCCCATCTTCGACGACAATGGGCATCATTTGGGTTACTCGAAGATTGCTGCGAAATGGGGTATAGCGAAGGTTATTGCCACGAGGATTCTTATGACCGTACCAGGCATGGGTAAGTACGGCTCAGAAAACGAGTTTCCTTCTGCCTTGTTTACAGCCTAAAGCAAACTGGAAACTGACTACCATTCTTGGGTTTTTCCCCCCTCTAGTTTTCCCGCCTATGTTGATGAATCGGGTCGACAAAACTAACCTACTCAAGAGGCTGCCCTGGATGTCCACTCCGTTGCAAGTTCTGCTGTGTGGGATATGCTTCGCGATTTCCACGCCTTTAGCCTGCGCTGCCTTCCCGCAGCATTCCCCCATTGCGGTCAAGTACCTGGAAAAGAGTATGCAGGAAAAAATCCGCGCAAAAAGCGGCGAAGAAACACCGCCCGAAATCGTCTTTTACAACAAAGGTTTATAAGCCCTTTTTCTTGTGAAAAAGGCTTTTTTAAATCATAAGAAAGACGGAAAAACCCTTTATACCTAAGAAAATGGCATTTACGCACTATAAGTTTCTATATAGTTAGAAACGTATTGTATTTTCAATATAAATATTTCGGATCGAAAATCATAATGCTAGAACACTAGTATTGTGGTTCATGGTCACGTGGCCTTTCAACACTTGGTGTTGCAATTTCTGTTGTAAAAAACACAGAACCAAATTGGATTATATTATTCCGAGAATACACTTGCTTCTTTTTTTTCGTACTTTTTGGTATATTTTCGCCATTGCTTGGTTTGTCTGAAGTGTTTGCTTTTTCTTCATCTCGTATAGGCGAGTTTGAACTGGATTTGACTTTCTGACCCATTTCGCAGACTGTTCTTTCAGCTCTTGCGTCGTAAATAGCCGAGGAAGACCTTGTAAATAAAACAAACAAACATAATTTTGTTAGAAAACCGCAGTAAATTCAAAGAAATGGTTAAGACAAAATTTAAGAAATTATTTACTAAAAAAGTATATGGAAATTTTAGGAAAATTTTCATTAGAAAGTTCAACAACTCGAAAGTAGAATTTTGGAAATAGTTAAAAAACCTGAATAAAAATCTTTTATGGTAATTTTGAAAATGTCTAAGTTACTCAGTGGAGACAGAGAAGAAGGTAACCGGGCATTAGCGGGAAGACGCGCCACTGTTTCTCTTCGCAGCTCGCTTTGCAGTAATCGCATATCATGTGAAAATCGCAGGAATTTGGAACGCGCTTCGGCCCGCGCTATGAAATCTGGCCGTTTACTTCGTAAGGCAGCCTAGCAACAGCGGGAATTAATGAACGAGTTAACCGATTCCCTATGGTAATATGGGTCAAGGCTTTAATACCTGCAAGGTCGGTACCGGTTTGACTCTTTCTTCGCTGTTCCAACAAACACGGAAAGATTCGGCTTGGCGCTTAACGAAGTTTGTCGGTGGTACGTCGCCAAGGCCGGTACTGTTCCTGAGCAAAGAGTCGGTTGTTTGCACCGCCGTTGTTTTGTTGCCCGCAACTGGACATCCTTGCATACCTACCGGTCTCTTCTTCTTGGTAAGCGACGGGACTGAAGGCTGTTGGGTATTTCCGGCCCCTTTCGGTCCCGATACCGAGGTTTTGCTACTCACTTTCTCAAATGAAGGCTGCTTATTCATTGTTCGCTCGGTCGATCGCTTTTTGCTAATTAAAGTCGCTGGAGCCGACGAACTAACCAGTTTGGGGCAAAATTTCCCGCTTGGCTGAATACGCGATTTTGATCCAGTCTCGTTTTCCTTTTTTGATTGAGAGAAATCACTTCGAGGTCGTAGAGTTCTAAACGCTTTGATGTCCGTGTTGTGGTTTCCTTGGGTTACTTTTGATTTTGTAGCATCCGGCTTTTCTTTCTCAATCACCTGCGGAGTTGCTGACGCTTTAACGTACGTATTGTGAACAACTTGAGTGGATTTTGATCTCGGAACTTCCGGCTTGTCGGGTTCGGAAATGTGTAATCTGTCAGGAAGGCGCGCGATGGATGACTTTGACGATCTCGACATTAAGGAACTCTCGTGTTCCTCGTTCTCCTTTCCTGCAGGGAGAGATGCTTGTCTTTCAAGGTCGGGATGTGCTGATAACTTGTAAGTTCTCTCTAGACGGTGTAAGTAGGCATTTAAACATTGCAAGTGGTCACGAAGTTGACGGTGAAAACGAAGCTCTCCGGCAATGTCACTTCTGCGTGTTGATGAGGTTGTTGTTGATGTTGTACCTGTCCGTGGCTCAGCGGATGCATCTCGTTCATCTCGTTCAAGCGAGACGGTTGGGGGGTGTGAACTTGGTTGCGCTGGCAAAGTGTGACCAGGGTAGTAAACAAAATCGGACGACTTGGAATCCAAGGTTTGAACTTGGGCGTCTTGTCGGTCTGTTGACGACGAACGATGGGTCATGATAGGAATGATGGGTTCATCCGACTCCGGGGAGCCATTGTCTTCCGAACGACATGAATAGGAATCAGGTATTTTGTCAGAAAAATCCAGTTTGCGGGAGGGAGAGTTATAAACGACGGTGGCTTGGGAACCTGATGACGATGCTACTGTGCCGGTTTGCACTTGGGCGGGGATCATCGCATCCGGACGGAAGTCTTGGGAGTAAGATCGCAGTTGATTCTGGAAAGATTGACGGGTTTTATACACACTTAATGAGTCTAATGAATGCGACTTGAGGGCGGCAAGAGAACTGGGCGCGAGACTAGGGCGTGGCGGAGACTTTTCTTCAGGTTCGGCTAGAGATTCTTCGAAAGATAGGCGCCACATTAGTTTGCTGAGGTGCGATGGTTGGCGAGCCGGACTGGAGTAACTCAGATGATTAACGCGTGAGATTTGGACAGAGGTGGAGCTTTCTGAGAGAGCGGTCGTCGAACAATGTAATGATGCGCTCGAACCTAGCACCATTCGTTCAATGGTGCTAATGCCAGCTGGAGTTTTCTCGGCATAGCCTAGGTCTGCTCCAGAATCCCATTCTAATCTGCGCGTCGAAGATAAACTGGAAACAGAATTGATTGAAGGAGAAAGTAAGCTTGTGTCTGACAAGGGTAATTCTAGAATGGAGTCATTAGCACTGGTAGGACCTGGACATCCTGCCATAAGCTCCGTCTCCAGTTCGAGTTCATCCTGCATATTTACATTAGCTACAGACAATGACCGGACAGACACACAGCCTACCTCCTCTTGAACACTGTCTTCACTTTCGCTCACTTCTATATCTGAAGATTCATCATACATGAAATACTTGGGGTCTAACATTTCCGTTGAACCATCTGAGATCAAATTTAAATCAACGTAAACAATGCGCCAACACAGCGCTCCAAGAGTTTGCCACGGCAAGCCAGCGTACTGTCATTCAGGGCACGAGTTTCTTTAAAGTCTAATAGATGGCGTTCGCATCGAGAAAGAACTTTAATCGCGCGCAAAATTAACAAAACAGTCTGCATTTAAGAAAGGATGACTATTTTATTATGTAGAGTAAATATTGTTTTGTATGTGCTTTTAAATACTTCATTGCAAATTAAAAAACTCATGGCTTTAATAACCCAACAATGGTTTGACTCAAAGATTGATTACTAGATGGCAAAGCAAGCAATGTGAAACCGGGAGACTTAAACTGTGACCGAAAAACAATTTTAAGTCCACTGGCTTTAACTTCCTCAAAGAACATTCGGAATTTCCTATAAACGCTATTTACGATAACTCGGCTGTAGAATACAACTATGATTTAAAACAAAAATGAAGTTACGGCCATTTAATGCAATTCGCATCAGCTCCTAAGCGAACACATTTCACTTCAGGAGCCAGCCTGAGTAGTTTTCTTACAGTAAAATTTCCTTCTTGTACACAAAATTTCTTTAAACATGGAATTGCATTTATAAAACGAATATAGATATACAGCATTGCTCGCAACAACGGATATAAAAATGATTGCCGCTGTATTGTATAAATAGTTGCCATCGACACTGCAGATCAGATTTGTATCCAAATGCAGTACGATATGCAAATCCAAAGCAACTTCCTTAAATAAAGTTTTCCAAATCGGTCTTGGGTAAATTAAAAAATCCCATAAAAAACAGCTACATAAACTATGTGGTCCCTTATCAATGAATATATCTGCAATACGATTTATAATAAAAAAAAGAGCAACTAGAGCTTCAAGCTATGGCGAGAAAGGCACGTAACAAGACAAAAAGTTTCTTCGCTGAGTTTTCAATACCAATGTTGAAGGCGTGCGATTGCTTTCTTCCAGTTAACATATAATGGTCCATATTCAATCCAACGACCGGGATCGGGCGTAAACACACGCTCCACTCGTCTCATCTCTGCAAATTCTCGTTTATCTTTCCACACACCTACAAAAATTCCAAATTCATGTTTCGCAGACCTTTATCCTGTTGCACGTCTACTAACCTACAGCGTACCCTGCCATGTAGGCAACTCCTAACGCCGACAGCTCAGCCGAAGTAGCGCGCTCTATTTGCACGTTGGTCAGATCCGCTATTAACTGCATGATGAAGTTGTTCTGAGAAACTCCGCCATCCACCCTACATTATAACTCCACTATTTAAACATAGTTTCTAGAGCATTTCGTCAAAGTAGAGCGATCGACATAACGGATTCAAAACAATCGCAACCTATACTAGGTTCAAGCAATTTTGAAACCACTACTGACTCGATTACCCCGTTATGACCAGACGTCTGCTGTATAAGATCATTACCTGACATTTGTAGCTTGCAGACCTGTTTCTTCTGCCATGACAGAGTACAGTTGATGAATGCGGAAAACCAGACTCTCAACCACTGCGCGAAGCATATGTTCTTTCGTCGTGGACGGTTTCAGGCCCACAAAACCTGAAGCTGCCGTATCATCGTTAACAGGTGCCTAAAGCAGTTCTTATAAAAACGCAAGAGAATGGCATTCCAAGTTACCTGAATGCCACTAAAGGCTGGAATGAAATATGTTTCGTGACTGTCTGCTACTGACGTCACAATATCCACAATATCATTCACGCTTTTAAATAGCCCAATTTTCTTACACCATTCGATGGCAGTGCCTGTATCACTCGAATTCCCTTCGGCGACGTACGTCAAATCCTCTCCGATTTTCCAACCGACCACCGGGTACAAACCTGCAATTTTATTCGAATAGTTAAAACGCAAAGTTATCAGACAGTCCAGAAATCAAAGTTCTATATTTAAACCACTAATTGCAATGAAATGAAAATAAAAATGGGTGAAAACAAACAGTGGAATAAAGAAAAACTAGTAATATAGACGTTACCTGCAACAGATGCGTGTGGTTTTTTTCCTGTATTACACGATAAAAAGGAACCAGTTCCCATCGTCAGACGAATATCACCGGGCTCGAAACAACAGTTGCCAAACAGCGAAGCTCCTTGGTCCGATACCTTGCGATACAGCTTTAGTGCTACGTTTCCTTCAATCGAATAGTGAACTCACGAGACATCTGATAGGTATTTCTTCTCCAAAAATTTCGGCAGCGATGGAGCCAAAGTCGCCAGCTGAGTCCCGCAATTCGGGCAAAAAGTTGTTCACGTCTTCAATTGGAAAGTTGAGCATTTTAAAGGCCCAGGAGCCCCATTCCATCGTATAAGGGTCGAAGAAGCCTGTTGCGCTCGCGTTGCTAAAATCAGTGGCATAAACGCGTCCTTTGGTCAATTTGTACAAGAGCCAGGTGTCGATTGTGCCAAAGAGTGCTTTGCCTTCTTGAGATCGGCGTTTCAAGGTAGGGATGTGCTCCAAGGCCCACAGCAAACGCATTATAACCTAAACAGAAACGCTTCACTTAAAAGGTACACCCTGCGGAACAGTCGTCCAGGAAAACCTACCTGAGCATTCATGAGCTTGAACACACTGCCAGACAAATAACGAGGATTGCGAGTGACTAAGTGCATAAACTTGGAGCCTATTCTCAGACCCTGAAAGGTTCCAAGGAAAAAAAAAACGTTGTACATTCTCCAACAAGGGAAGACAGGAATACATTACCTTTAAAGACAAAGAACTGTTCCAACTTTGTACTAAACGATCTGCACGAAGATCTTTCCAGGTGATAAAATTGTGAAATTCCTTGCCCGTTTCTTTGTCCCATGTCGTAAAAGTCGATCGTTGAGTAGCCAAACCAATTGCTGCAATTTCAGACGGTTTCAGTTCAGCTTGCTCCAAGGCACTTCTGACGGTCATTTGGAATTTGTTCCATAAATCTTCAGGTTTAATTTCCACCCATCCTTGATGAGGATAAATTAAGGGAACCTTTGAAAACACAACGAAAAATGATGTGTCACCGGATAAAAAAAAACTTCATTAATTGAGTATACCTTGTCTATTACGGAAGCGAGGACATTGGACTTGTGGTCGTAGATATAGCAACGGATGGTTGTGGTACCAATATCCACTGCCGCAATGTATTTCCGACGACTCCGCCGCTGATCCGACGACATCACAAATGTGCGATTTTTTTCCGATGCGGAATGATCCGGTCTGACATCGAACGATGGCTGTGACTAAGTGAGAGAATGTAGTAAAGAATAATGAATGATGAAGATAAGATTGCGGTTCTAGTCGCCCCCCTTTTTTCCTGACGCCAGGAGACAGGTTGGACTTGGGAATGGGGAACGAAAGCCCGGACATCTACTGATAAGAAACACTATTTCTATAAGACAAACCTTACACGAAACTTAAATATTCGCATTGCGCTTTTAAGAAGGAACGAAAAGCAATTTCCTATTCCATATGTTAACTACCCAAGTGTTTTATGTAACTGGCTAACACAGTTACAACTGCCCCTCCCCCTCCATTAATAAAACGTAACACGAAAAGGTCGTTTCTAGGTTGCAGGGCTTTGTATTATTCTGAATATAATAGGATGTGTTTCTTCTGAACTCATTTACTTTTCGAATAATTCAAAAAAGAACCTTTCAAAGTTGCGTCACGTGTCTGTTTAAGTTTGTTAATATTTTTAAAAAAATTATCATAAATGAAAAAAAGTAAAAGCCACTCTTTGAAAAATCGGAAATTTGACAGTAAATTGTCAAAATATTCCGAGGGAAAAAGAGAGTCTGTTGGTTTAAAACTGAATCGCTTACCGAGTGAAGTTTATAATGGTTTATTCAGAGAGTGGAACTCGAGAGAACGAGATTTACATTGAACAGCGGTAACCTTGCCTTAAAACAAGTGGTTGCGTTGAGGGATGCAGTCAGTTAATAGTATAACAGCGAGATGGCGTTAAAGAAGCAGCTTTTGACAAAAAAGTCGAAGCTTTAAATTTTCAACAGAGAACGCGGTTCAACTTTCGAACTATTTCCGAGAAGTCAACAAGTATCAGCATGAAGAAGTGATTTCACGGCTTAATAGCCATTTGCCTGCTTAGAAATTTGCCGCAAAAAAAGAATGAAATAGTCCGTATGTGTATACTTGGCAATTCCCTTACTGCGGTTACTTTTCCGGCACACGTTTCCTGAAAATCGTGGCAAGAAATAGGCCTTATAAGGCACCTTTTAAAACCAGGTTAGAAATATCGTTCATAACAACCTGTAGCATGTAAGACTTGGTAATGGCTATGCGTTTAAATTATAATATAATCAAAATGCGTAAGGATTGGAAACGTTTCCGAAAAGCCGTTGAAGTCAAGATTTATATGATTGTGAAGTAATGAAGCCATATTGTCTTGGACAAAATTCCGAATTTTCAGTGACATTGCCTGACAGATTTGAAGTTTGTTTTCATGTTCTATTTTTACGAAGGCAATCCCTTATTGGTGCCGTTGGTACTGCGAGTTTGTTCAGAGAACAAATATGGGAGCAGAATATTTGCGTAAGCCTCTGATGGCACAAAAATGGTCGGCAGATTAAAGGACAAGTGCGTGTATTCCATGCGAGGTCAACGTGCCAGCTCGTGCCATACTTTAAGACCACGAATGTTAAGCCAAATATGGTATCATCTTGCCATTTACCTCTTCCAGCTAGATGGTAATGTTCAACTGACTAACGATCTCCTTTTTTGCAAACTCTTACCTAAACTAGACGTTTTATTAAATAAAGAAATCGGAGACGAATGAAGAATTGCTGGATATTCTGTCTAAAGTACGATTTTTAAACTGCGTCTTATCACTTTTTCCTTTGTAAAAAAGCTTGGGAACTCAGTGTCGGAAAAGTAGCCAATATTTGAACTGATAAACTTCATGAATAAGATTGCTTCCTTTCTCGAATTCAACGTGACACATCGACAAAGACAGCTCAGCCAGTTCCGATTTGTAAAGGCAATTAATTAAAAAGGACTTATCGCCTTAAGCAACATTGGTTTGTCAGAAGTCTAGAAGTTATGAAGTAGTAAAAAATGTCTTATATTGACTGTTTACCGAGGTGTATGAGAGCCGCGATAACTTGCTCACAGCTGCTTTCCAAAAACGTGGACTTACCCACGCTATGAAATCACGTCTCACATTTTTCTCAATGGCTTCGTGCCCTCGACATCAATGTCTGCCACTGGATCATATGTCGGATAGTTTTATAGACTCCCCTCCGCTAGTATTATCGATTCAAATTACATGGAACTTTCCCAGGAAACCGTTAGCCTCCTAATGTTTCGTTGTAAATCACTCCTCTACCAATTATCCTACTACCGTTGAATTACATCTGCGCTGGATCAAGATATCAAGACAAGTCGTTTGACGCAAAACTTCTTTTTTTATGAGCGAAACCTTTGCATAGATATCGTTGTCTGCAATTTCATTCTTAAATGGGGGGGGGATCCTAACTTCAGAGTAAGGGAGAAGATGGACTTACGAAATTACCAACCGTTTCCACATTTTCAATTTACGTTTACATGAAATTTTTATGAACTTATACCATAATCCGACCATTTACTTTCTATATAATTTACTCGCAATATAATTGTCTTGGATGTCTGGCAAGCTATGTGTTTACACTTTGGTAGAAAGGAGAATAAGAATACAAAGTAACTGAAAGTAGGTGTTCATCCTTCATTAATCGTGTTCTATTCATAGGGCAAAAGAAAAATGGGGAATATAGGGCTTTGGAACGTATGTTTCCAATAAGGACGCTGGTCAGTTGTCTTCATTATACTGTAAATTGTATGACTTAATATAGGCAAAACAATCATTATTATTGTAATGAATGTGTTTAGTAATGTGTTGCACTGTACAAGATGGGGAAACAGTCTTCTGACATCAAATAGCCAGACTGATTGATGCCAGATTTGTTTCCTGCACAAAACGTTTGCTTCTGTCGTACTCAAACAGCGCTCTTGGCTTTTCAATGGCTCGTGAAAGACCACTGTGGAGTACTGAGAACTAAACTTGTAACATTGTTCTGTAATTTACGTGTAACTTGCACACGATTTTAATTCAATTCTTGGATACCTATAGTAAAAGTAACAATGGAATCAAACCACACACTTTTTCAAGAAATTTATCTTCACAGCTGCGCATTAGTATTTCCTTTTGTAACTACTTTCGTAGACAGCTTCTGATATTTAACAATATTCAGATTTTTCTCCAAACTCTAAAAGTCTATAATTCATCAGTTAAAGTTTTTGTTTCCTTTGCCGTCAATTTTTATTGTCCACTTCCCTTCATTTCTTTAATATTGTACAGTGTTTCTGAGATTTGACACAAAAATGAACAAATCGGGCGTTGTCGCTTTGTAAGCGTAATTTTCATTTCCTTGCGATGAAGACTACATTGAAGGTTGCACGTGAATTTTTGCAAATTGGAAGTACGGACTTACGAATCGTAAGTCAAATAATTTATAATAAGGCAACCCCTTTTTAAAGTAACAATGAAATCCATCACACTTAGCAGTGAATAGTGGTCTGATGATAAATTTGCGTGTAATGGATTTTGGAGTAGAAAACACGGTAGAACTTATTTTCCACTTCTCTCGCTTTCAAAGAGCTCGACAATTTTTCAAAGGCGCTCAAAGTGCAAGGACATGTTTCTTTCTAGAGGCTTTTCATGCCACGGATCCTTTAGCTGTATTGAAATTACAAGTATACGAAGCTACTCAGCCACAAGAATAAATACTTAATTCTGGCAGCCGTTGCTTCCATAGAAGTCACTGTAATTTACACATTTCAATCTCGTTGTTTTTGATGACGCGCTCTCGCGGGGGCAATGGAATATGACATGGGAGTTTCAATTCACGAATAATTTTGTATTAACTTAATCTTCTTTGGCGATCTCTTTGGTGCTCTGTGGCAGGCAAGTTTTGTCAGCTTTCTTGCAGGATCAGTCATATAATGGCTTTTTACTTTTGGAGGTGCCCGGACGGGAAAGCTCTGCACAGCCCCTGAAATACTCGGAATTAAGTCAAGTCACCCCAACTCTCTAATTACCTTATCCTCCTTTTGCTCGTTCTTATCCTTCATTTTGTGGCAGGTGAGTTATACCATTAAGCCTAGAAGGGGTTTTCGATCCTTCAAAAGAAAACTCAGCATGAACAGCCACTTCTGCTCAATGCGCTTTTCATATCCGAGACACCACTAACAAGACTCGTCTTATTTTCGCAGAAAAACCCCTGAGCGTTTGACTGATTGCCGACTTAATTCATGTGATTTGGCGATCGTTAACATCGTAGGGATCTTGAAATTAGATTGTACCCGAAAACAGAAAAAGTCAAGTATTTATCACAGTATTAAATTTATTATAACGTATTTACAGATTAATTTAGCGCATTAGTCTCACAGGAAGCACTATGGGAGTTACAGACAACGGCCGTAATTTTCAAGAAAATCAACACGTAATTGAAGAAAGAAAGTTGAACTTGATTTACACCACGCCTCACTTCCAAACATTTTGCTAATTCCAAGCATCTATTAGAAGCTCTGACGGATTCAACACAATATTCGGTTTCACGGCAAGTTTCGCCTTTTCAAATCATCCTTTGAAAGCAACTTTTGCAACAATCAATATGGAAGGCAATCTTGGCAAATGTGTTTAATGCTTTCTTCTTTTGGCCATACGGTCGGCTTTCTCCATAAAAGACGGCAGTCGTTTGGAACGTTCGCGCTGTAAATGGCTAAGAAAGGCGTTGGTAGTCCGAGATGACAGCATTTCGTGTACTAAATCCCGTAATTGACGAGGCTCCGTGGGAATGCTCGACTGTTCACCTGAAACACATAAGGAAAAGAAAAACCTGTTAAGCACCGTGTTTCATGACTTCACATACTGCTCGTGACCATTTACGCACAATTTTTATGGGCTTGCAATATTTAGAACTTATTCTGTCCACGTAACTCTAAGATAAATCATCTATAAATCAGAAAACGGAATGAACGTGACAGACCAGTGCAGCCCAGTACACCTCAAGTAAACCATTTTTTTCCTCACCCGACAAAAGTAAATTTATGGTAAAACCCCTGTGGATAACCGTATTTCCACTTTAGAAAACAACATTTACAAAATGAGCCCACCCTAAAGCTATTGTTTCACTTTCAGGACAGCTCTACCAATTTTAGGAAAGAAAACGCGCTGGTTATCTCTGTTTTATGCGAAGCTTAAAAGGAGAGAAAACTCTGCATCCTTGCAAGCCCCGAAATTGCCCAGGGAAAAGAAAAATGATTGCTTTTGAACCATCTGGTTCCCGAAGATACTACACTTTATATGTTATCACCTTTCCTGTAATCACGTCAGGTTCCCTTAAATTTGAGAGTTCTTCAGACACTTGATAATCGTGATATCAACCTTGTTCTTCCCCATTTTTTTTTTCTGTGGCAGTTTACCAAGGGGGATTTTCTGAAAGTGACAAGACAAGTAGCCTATACCTAACATGGATGATATGAAACCGTCATAGGAAATCCTTATTCCTGAAATCTTGGGTTATGACCAAGCCCGTTATGGCATTATCTGTGTCTAGAATCTCCCACCTCGCCCTTTTTGCGTCTCTTTTCGAAGTTTTCAAGTAAAGTTGAAAAATGAAAAAGTCATAAAACGCAGTTTCCTTTTGTTCGAAAAACCGTCAGGTTGTCGCCAATCGCATTGTCCTAGTTGAGACGAAACCGCCAGTGTGTCGACTCTTCATTCTTCAAAAGAGGTATGTTTTGGGGAGGTCTCGCGCTGCTAGAGCCTTCTTTGCATACGAGTTGACTGGCCCTTGGCGCTGACCACAAGAAAAGCTTTAAAAAATCGTGACATTTAATACGGTAGCTACAGTAGATTGATACATTCGTAGCCCGAAAACCAACAGCGTTTCCTTTTTCTCACAGACACACACACGAGGACCATTTGGATGCTTCCTTGGTTCCTATATGCTGGACATTTTATAGAGCCTATTAATGTCCAACCAAGTGGAAGTAATGATGTGAAACTGATTGTTCATTTTCTCACGGGGCGGACCGTGTTATTCAAAAACGCCCCGAAAAAAAGAAAAAGGACAACCTTTTGTTGTCTAAATAGTTGAGTTTGTATTTCAGTGGCTCGAATATCTTCCCTAGCCATTTATACCTAGAGAGCCAAGGACACGACAAATCGTTTTAAAACCTTGCCGGTCTAATTGCTGTAGCAATTTGAGACCTTGAGTTAATTTAGATTCCGTGTCTCAGTGCCATTAAGAAGGAATGTAGAGGAGTAGGCCTACAAAACATGAAGAAAGCACTCATTTATATTCAGCTTACGTTGCCCATACTTTGTAATACAGTGTAAAAAATGCCCACACCTGCCATTATAAGAACTTCATTTGCTGACAGGGTAAATGGCGAGTAATGCGTAGCAATGAATGTTAGGCTACAAGGGGTTTCTTGACACTGATTACGTCATTCTGATACTTTGCCAAAAATTGAGCGGTGTCCGTCACAAGGTACTAGGGCCAGGAGGTTAGGTACTAGTGTGGTGAGGTATGTTCATATTTGGAAGCCTGTATTTTATACATGTACGCACTCTACGGCACACAGTACATAGCACACGATAGTTCCAGTTGAACCATGTATGGTTCGTTTTTCTGCACTACACCATTTCCATATTATGGATGGTGCAGTTACAGAGTAACAAGGGCTTATCGGCACGCACCAAGTACAATACGGGCATGAGTAGTCCGTTACGCTTGACTGTTTCTGAAGTTTGCGATCTCCGTTCAGGTGGCCATTTGCATATCCACCGAGCGCTTATTTCATAAGTTAAGGCAGTTAGTGTTACATCGGTTTAATTACTAGACACGTTCTTGGACGCAAACTTGGCGCAAGAATCTCATTGACCGATCTGGCCGCCATCTTGGCAAATTCAGAGACGCCATCTTTGCGGATTCCGCGCTACCATTTTTGCGCGTCGGTGACGCTAGTTCTTGCCGTTTCGGGCTGACAGTGAAGCGGAAAAATGGCGGGGGGTAACTTCACCAAACATGGCGACGTCCAACTCGCCAAGATGGTAGAAATTAATGATCGGTCAGAAGTATTACGTAATCCATATTTATCTCTAAAAAATCTGAGGTTAATTTGACTATGAATTAAACTATACACACCGTTCTTGTAAAATGTAACCTAACTACTTAATTCTAAAGGGCCCCATCCATAGTACATACAACGCTACGCATGAATGCGTTTCGAGTCGCACCACGCAGCGCACAGTTTGCATCTCAATTTGGCGCAACACCCTACTTAGCCAAATTGCCGGTATGACAAGACATAATGTCAGTCATTCCTGGACGCTAAGAAACTACGGTGTCAATGCCAAAGGGCAAGAATCTTGCCAGCTCCCTATGTGGCTTGGTAAACAACGTAAAGAACCAGCTCAAAAGAGAGAACATGGCCGACTATATACAAATAAAAAGAGATGGGAATCTTCGACCAGCGTATTGTAAAGAGAGGTTTCTTTTCACTTTTGGGACACGTTACCCGAAATACCTTCCTAATAGTGCTGTAAGGGACCCTGGTATTATAAAAGAATGGGTCGGAACCTACTTTTTTAACCATTCGCCCTAACACGCAACACCTGGCAAGTGTGAATACTACGGGGCAAGGGCGTGAAGCGCACGGAAATAAAGCAGTTCCTTACAAAAGAAAACAGAAAGACGAAACTATGCGCCAAAGCGTCTTACTTTTATCTTATGCAAATTACCCGTAATCACCAGGTACCGGGTACTCGGGTCTTAGCAAGTTTTTCTGAAGAATTGGCCAAACATTTAACACCAGGAGCAAAGGCTCACTGTTTACTCACAAAGTTTCCGATTCCCCGTACTTGCTTGGTGGGGAAACCACAAACAGTTTATGGAGAACGCAACGGGAACTATGAAAACTGGAATGTGGGTTTCCGATGTGATTTTCAAAACCTGTCAGAATAACTTATTGTTATCATGGGGCCCTTTTTCAACCCTTTTCAAGGGTTGTAACCCTTGCAAGGAAATTCCAATCTCGGGGAAAACTTCTTTCTGTCAGGACTTTGACATTCCAACAGGATTAGCTGTTGTCTGAAGAAATGGGAAAGGTTTGTTTTGAAAGTTGCGTTCAAGGAAGGGTTTTTGTGTGTATACACCTTGATGACTATATCTTGTCACTCCCAAATGGGCCGAGGGGATGTATTCACCGGAGACTACCTCGGACGTTTCGGCTCGTCGTTTTTGCCCCCCTTCTTTCCTTTTCTTCAATAGATTCAATTAGGCGTGACATGAGGAACCACCTGCTCGTGGGCATGAAAGACTTGTGAGGGAATGTCCAGTTGAGCAAAAAGCAAATGGGAGTATTAGAAATGAAGGGGAACAGATTGTGGCATTAGCGCCTTGCCCACAAAAAAGATCGACAGTTATTAGCTACGCTGTAAAACAAAGTAGTTTGCAGTTTTCAAGCATGAGTTCGGCAATTTTGCCTGACATAGTCTGCGTAGTTCCCTAATGGTTGGTTCCCACTAGCGGACGAAACGTTGTGCCTTTCGTCTGGCCAGACAAGAGAAAGTTGCGATTTTGTACACCGGGGGTTGTCTGAGGCCGAACAAATGACAAAAAATGGCCAGTTTTCGTTGATTTTTTGTCGGTCAAACTGTTCACACTAGCCGACAATGCTAGCACTTGCCCAACAAAGACACGGTCAAACTCACATTCCGACGCTCGCGGACAAGAAAAGCAAAAGACAAACTCGTTTGCCTTTTGTCGGTCCACGTTGCCCGACATCTCTTCTTGCAATTAATTACACTTAATTTAAAGCTTTAAAGCGAAACTCTTCTACAAATAGAAAATAAACTTAATAAGATACTGCTGATAACAATCTACGTATTTATGTAAGAAATAAAACGAATGGAATAAGTTCTTCTCTGTTGTAATATTATGACAATATTACCTCTTTCAAAGATACGGTATTTTATACCATACGAAAGTATAACCTATGTAGCCAACTTATGACCCGTTGAGCCTACCTCTGCCACAGTTATGTTGACCTGTGACCAGATCCGTACCCAGGATTTTGGTTCGGAGTGGGTTCTGAAAGTTTCGGAGGGGGTTTTAATATGCAAATTTTTTTGGACATTTGGGCATTCTCCTATGTTCACCATTATAAAAAAAATTTCGGGAAGGGTTTAAACCCCCCAAAACCACCCTCTGGGTACGGCCTTGCCTGTGACCAATAGTTATTTACAGGTACTGTACTAGAAATAGAGGAGCTATTCCTCGTGTCTCTTCAGTGGCTATTGTACTGATCTGAATAATAGGTCATCTCAGTGTTCAGGAGGTAAAACACTCTTTGGGCGATGGCAAAGTCGAGGAAAGTTGCGTTTAGAATTGATTGATCATAGGGTGCTAAACAGTTACCCACGACAAGCAAACGTTACAAGGGTTAATTTCAAAACATTTTTTAACCGATTGCGGGAAAGTTTATTGGCAATATCGTGCCGGAACCGTACCCGAGCACGAGTGATCTCTACATTTTTCAGTGTTCGTTGATTTCATTCTTGTAAAAGGCAATATCAAACGGCTGTAAAATTCTTCCACTAGTGTAAAATCTTAAAACATAAAAAAGATTTAGTAAGAAAAACTATCTTATACATACACATTCAAACTTCCCGCTACATTTTTGTCGGCCGAACTTTCCTTTCCTAGTGTGGCACATTTGTCCGCTGTCTTCATGTCTTTTTTGTCTGCTAGTGGGAACCAACCATAAGGTATTTCCCCATTTTCCCACATGGAAAATTTTATTTTTATTGATTTATATCTTCGGTAGTAAAATTTGTATGGCTGCGCATTACTTTTTCTAAGGTGTTTCTTTTTGAAGCTTAAGAAGGCAAAATTTGGGAAAAGCTTGTCATTTCATTGTTCGCAAAATTTCTCATTTTTTTCTGTTTTTGACAGCTTTCTCGCATTACTTCGTCAGAACGCGACAGGGTTAAAGGCGAAGACGTAATTAGCATTCTTTGGTTCCAGATGGTCACATTTTGACCCTTGTTTGACCACTTTTTTCTCTTTAAGGACAGAGTAACGTACCGACGAATGCAGCGACGAAAAGGAGACTGCGCATCGTTGTTTTCGTGTTTTGTTGTGTAAGGAACAGCGAGAGCGCAACTTATCGATACTTCACCCCAGAAAAGAAGCTTGCATTGTACGAATTTAGACGGTCGTTGCACTACGACTTTGACCGTGGCATCACGTATACCTTTAGTACGAGTACGTGTAGTACTTTTTTTTACAAAGAAAAATTAACCTTTGGTGTTTATGTTGCAATGCCACGCCCGTGGTCTTCAAGCAAAATGAATAAAAAAATAAAATGAAAAGGTTGTAGTATCCTATCAGGCAACTTGATTTGTAGTAAACTATTCGCTTTGGGGCTCTGAAGGGGAAGCGAGATTCCACAGAGTTTACGAATGATAAGAAGCGTATCACACGCTTGATCTTTTTGCTTTTTTTTGTGCCTGAAAATAGGCAAGGGCCATGAAAGGATAGTTTATTTGTGCAATACGTGCTTATAAAAATGACGTGAAAGCGTAATCAAGTATACAAGGATCTCTTCAGGATGGCCAAATTGGCCAAACGCGGCGCAGTGCAAATCAGATTGTTCACAATGACTCAGCGAGTGGTTTTATTCGCTTTCAGCCAAAGAAAAGTCACGGATTTTTGCGCCCGGAATGTTGATTTTTGCACTGGCAGGGCTTGGAATTACGTCAACACTCCCCATAATGGAGGTTTGTTAGGTGTTTTGTCAAAGTAAGGATCAACGTGTTGAATAGTCATTGCCAGGAAGGTCAGGGACACCGGAGAGACGCCCTGGCTTTGACTTATAAGGCACGCGAGTTAACAAGATTACTTTGAAATAATACGAAAAGTCATAACTCCGCCGTGTGCTTTAGGAGAGGCACCTTTTCTATACTTACAAGCTGAAGAGGAAAACATGAGTACGCTACTACTGTGTGTACACACGGACATGAAACTTGGCTTCTTTCCTGCTAATTAAAATCCCGAACTCACAATTACCTTTTCTATTTTTGACTTGGACGTACTAATTAAAAAAAGGACGGCATAACAAGTCTACAGGAACAAGTGTAGCATAAATAATGCATGTAAGTTAATAATTTGAATAACTTGAAATGTTTTTAATATAACAATAGCTTTATCCTTTTTTTAGTAATTTGTTTTACTAAATTTCTATATAATTCTTTCTAAGTATTCTACTAAAACTAGTTATATTACTAAGTACTATAAACAGTTACATTACTAAGTGTATCATGACTCAGTGGTTTATGTTACTAAGAATTTAAGTAAACGCAGTGACGGGCACGACGCTCATGTCTGCGGCGATATAATTAAAAGAATAGAATTTAACCAACAATTGAAATCATCCTTTATAGTAACTTCTAAGAGTTTTGGACAAAAGTCTTGCTAAGATATTCAAGCTCAGCTTATTTGCACTATTGTGAGCGTTTTACTTCTCCTTTTTATTTATTTATTTTAGTTTCCCTATTCTTATTATTTGCGAAGTCTATAGTCCGTATGCACGTTTCGTCTTCAACAAGAGCCACGTTTAAGTGTCGGTGTGGGAATACAAAATACGGCAAAACGCCCTCGTGGGTCCAGTACAAACACCACCACTTACTTAAGCTTTAATCTGCCCACCGTAAAGAGGATTTTAAATCCTACCGAGTCTGATTTGAAATACCCTGAAAATTGAAAACGCAAGTATTGTGTGTGCAGTTACATTTCCTGTCGACCCGTTTAGAGTAAGTAGCTGTGACAGTGCAACTTTAATCAATCCCAGTATCCATTTAGTCCGCCATCTTCTCCCTTAGCACCACAACTGTTAGTTTGGAGCATTATTTCTTCAACAGGTGGTTGAGTTACGATTCCCAACACAGATTTTCTTCCCCACGTAATTTATGGGAGGAAAGCAGCCATTTTTTCTGTACGCCTATAAAACCCCCGTAGGTGACTCCTCCCCTGCGGCCATTTATGCAACAGGTTACGGATGTAACATAGTACCTGTCGCTGTGGTTTCTGCGGTCGGGGGTCGGTCAGTTGCTTAGATTTTCTCTTGGGGCGAGGCAAAAGGTTAAAGGCCACATCATGTTCCTTCTTCGGGGTGGGTTCGTACGCGGCGAACGTTAGGAACTTTTGCCCCCTTTAAGGTTTGTATGGACCATCTGCCGTTTTTCCCACGCTCGGGGAGAAAAAAAAATGGGCCCCGGTACACCGAAAATCTCGTCAGTCGTCACGCAGAGCAAGAGGGTGTTTTCCAAACAAACTCTGAGGGCTTCTTCTCAGGTGAGGCGCCGTAACGCTGGCTTGTAAAGCTAAACGCGATTTTCACCAAGAAAGGGTTGCGTTCCGTCTCGCTTCCCGTCCAACGGGTTAGCTTGAAAGCATACATTCGCTGGACGGGACTGTCCAAGTGGATGAGGGGAAGTCGTTGTTGGTGAGCCGTGTCACGTCAGGGAGAAACTTTTGCCACCTGAGCTCCACACCTGCTGTTCCACACGATCAACGATGACACTTGTTCCCATCGTAACCTGAAACGAGTTTCCCAGGCCAATTTAACTCTCGCCTGCCTGAGAGCGTCAGAAGGGTTAAAGACAGAACGAACAGCATGCACTGGTTTCGTAATGGAACCTCCGTGTGTTGCGTTTTTATGGTCAGGGGGAAGCCGAGTTTTATGCAAGGCTTATGGTGGGCAGTCTCTGTGGTGTGGCGTGCCCTTTGACTCAAGAAATTGCGCGAGTGAGCGAGAGAGCGGGAAAAGAGAGAGCGAACGCACAGTGAACGGAGTTGAATAAGAAATGAGCTTTTCCAGGTGGCTAATGTATCCGGTTGAGTGCGATCGTGATCTTTGCACTTGCATGGGCTTGTTCTGCGGGAGTTGTGTCCCGAAAACTAGCCGATCGTGCACTAGCCATAAAGCAAACGCGCAACGTGAAAACGCGATTTAAAAAGAAAACAGGTGTTCGAAAAACGTCCTCCGCGTGGCTCTACTTTAATTCATGAATGACTGACTCTCATCCCCCCGACAAACCTCTTGTCAAGATTTTGAGGTAAAATTACATTTTTTTCTTGACTCGCTCAAGTGGAAACGCGATAGCAAAGAAACATAGACGACTTTCAAGCCGTATATGGCTGGGGAAAGGAAAAAGAGATAAAGAACAAAAAAATAGGACACTGTAAAGGATGATAATGTTGAAGGAATATGGAAATAAATGTTATCATGACGACCTGTGTGATGAAGCAAGCGACAGGTGTCGGTAACACAAAGGTAGCCAACCGGTAATGCATTCTTAAAGGGCGTCGATAAACTTTAGAAAAAAGTCGTATTTTCCATCGATGCTTGTTCTTCATGTAAGGGAAAAGTAAAGAGTACACAATAACATAACTAGCCAATTAGAGCAGTCCGTATTTGGTTTGATGTGAATTATACCAAATAAATGCTGTTATTGGCGCTCTAATTTATAGGGAATAAATGTCAATAATGAACAGTTTAATGGAATCTCCAAACGAGATAATACTCTTCTTTGTTTGGCAGACAGTTCAGATAGTTTTTTTTACATGATATATTCTAAAAGTTTCGACTACGATTTATGCGAATTTGAGCACTGCCATTACCATGTGCTACAATCCTAATACATTATAACATTAAGATTGTAAGAACGCTTCCCATGGATAGTCGTTATCTATCATTCCGTAATTGTACGTTTCAGCACCATCTGAAAAAGTGTTCCACTTTATTTGAATGTAAAAGGCCAAAGCTTTCTCGATGGTCCGTTAAACCGAGGCTATGGCATACAGCAGGATTTCTGCTCAATTACTGTAAGGTGCTTTGACCCTTTCATATAACTATGAGTGTCATGGATTTATTTACTGGGGTCATGCAGTTTGGAACTGTCCCAAGGTTATTTTCTTTTGCATTTTATAAACGAAATATTACGTGACTAGCAAGCTCTACAGAACGATTTTCAACCAATTTCTTCGGTGCCTTTTCTTCCGTCACAGCTCAAAGGTATAAAATAAACGTCCAAAGAGAAAAAGCTATCAAAAACAGGATTGTTACCTTCGGGAAAAGAAGGCTGCGTTCTGCTCCGTAATCGCTGAAGTAGAGCGAGATGAAGTTGGTCAATATACTTGATTGCTTCTTCGATAACTTGTACCTGTTTTCATGGGAAGAAAACATAATTTCTTTAGGGAAAAGTGAAAACGTCACCCCAAAGCTATAGTTTACTGCACAAATCTGGAGCTTCAGCAAATTAAAGAAGGTTGGCGAGTATTTTAAGAACGAGAACAAGAACTTGTTACTCTATAAGAAAGACAACTTGCCTTGGAGACTTTGGGTTGTGTGGCAATAGCAGGAACCATTGACCGCAATCGGTCGTACTCTTCGCGCGTCATCATTTGCCGCCGCATACGACGCGCTTTCCGAAAAGCTGAAAATCCCAAAGTAAGGGGCACTTTAGATTGACTTGAGAGGATTTTCCCATTAGACATCGACAAAGTGCCTGGTCCATAGTAGGAGTTGTGCCGCCATTTGCCAACACAGTGACTTGAACGCGTCGCTCGCTCATTTTTAGGAAGGCGCGTGGCCAAGTTTGTACTGACGAGGACCACGTTGCCAGAATTGTCCGGTTCAACTCGCATTTCCTCACTACCACCTAGGTTGTTAGCTGGAAGTTCAACTTCAACGGTATTCCGAGTTTCGGTGTTGCAATCGTTGCCAAATTGAGCCATTGGATCCTCACAGTTTTTGCACTCTTTGAGCAGATGTCAATGTTAACTGCAGCGATGCTGTGTTTGCTTTCAACACTTCAACGTTAGAAAGTCCTTACCCTCAACTGAAAGCCAGCTTGGCAAGTCGAACACAAGTCTGTTCCGCAACACGTCAGGCAGGTAACTGGCCAGAAAAAAGGCGCGGAGAGAGTTCTCCACGTCCTTTTCCCCCGGTCCGCATTCCTCCGCGCCCAAAAACTCCGCCTTTTTCCGAAGCTTATTGTCAAGGTTCGGGGGCCCTCGATTTTTACCTTTTGTGTCCGTGCTCAAATTCTCCGAAGGTTTTTAGCTGGTGATCTCCTGTTACCACTTTACAGTTCTGTCCGACACCAAAGCGAAGTGTCAGACTAGCCTAGAATCACGTCTCTATCCCCCCGCTTGCCTCCATTTTTCGCCTGCTTCAACTGTCAAAGCTGGACAATGAGTCGAACCAGACGCCTTTTTTTTCTTTCTCTCGGAAAGCGATGGGGAGATGAAGACTTCCTTTTGCGGTTCGCTAATGCTAAAGATCTAATGATTCATATGCTAGTTAAGAAGTTGAGCAAAGTTGTAAAGCCCCGGCAAAGGCACACGCACGTCCATCCTTTTAGAGCCCTCCCATAAGCGTCTCGGCAAAAGGCCGACTTTTGGAGGGGCACAGCCCAAATCGAAGCGCTTTTTATGGCCGAGGTGCGAACAAGACGTGATTCTGCATCCTTAATGAGTTTTCGAGCATAGGGGAGGCTCAACGTCTTGAGCAGCAGTGACATACGCCAGATGGTCGTTATGTACCCAGAAATCCCCCCACAACATAAAATGGATACCAAAAAGGTAAGAGAAATGAGTGGCAGCCAGTTTAGCATGGCTAGACAGCAAAAACCTTCACCTCCATTTGAAATTGATAAATGCTCGATTGCCATAGTAGCCTCTGTTCAGAAAAAGAAGCCGAAAAGAGTAATTCTTCCAATATGTTTACTTCAATTGTCCGTCTTTTTTCTGTTTTTCGTCAGGCTTCTTTTCAAGAGTTCGGCCTATAATAGAAGCCTTGTGACGCTTCTCAAGCACTTTGTGTTACGCACTGCATGCGTACCACAACTACTGTTTAGTCATATCGGTGAAAGTGGGATAACCTTTCGTATGGAGACTATGCAAGACATGGGCGACTTTCTAGTTCTTCAACAGATGGTTCAAAGACGCGCTTTTTCTCACGAGGCTCCTTAAATAATGTCAAAGCCAAATTACAATCAACTCGTTACCGATTCTTTATTAATGAGGAATATTTTTCAGTGTCTCCTACGGCGCGAGCGTTGCTTGCTGCCGCAGTTTTATTTCTACATCAACATTGGTACATCAACACAAATAAGATTTTATTTGCTAAATTTGCTGAGCAATGTTAATGATCGTTGTTACCACTTTTTACGATTTCTGTCTTAAATTTCCAGGCAGCGAAAATTTAAAGTACCCTTTATAGCGGCACGTGTTAGAAAGAAACCAGGGTTTGACACTTTTTTGAGTGCACGTGTATTGCCCTTTGTCTGCTCCGAGCCACACATCACAGCATTGAACCAACACCTTGCCCAACAGTTTTCCCCAAGTGAGAGGCCAAACAATCACGACAACAAAAGGTGGTAAGAGGCTTCCTTTTTACGGTATTACAGATTACTGGAAAAAGGGGTTGTTATTGAGTTTACACCGAAGCTTTCAAGGCCTGGTCGAGGTCTTGGATAAGATCTTCGGCGGCTTCTAGGCCTATGGACAGACGTACCAAATTATCTCCGATGCCCAGCATGGCTCTTTCGGTGGGGCTCACGGCCGCATGAGTCATTAATGCCCTAAAAACATATTTTTTTCTTCGTTTAAAGGGATTAAATAGCTTGGGTTGATTGGAGCTTTGAAATGGGGAAAGAACAATGAGCTATGAACAACGAAAACTAAGGGGAGATGATATAGACTTTGAAGCACTTACGGCAATTCGGCGAGGCTTTCATAACCACCGAGACTTTCAGCCAAGGTAAAGACTTGTAGGCTTTTAAAAAACCTGCGGGATTCTTCTAAGCCTCCTTTGATGTAGAAGGATAGCATGCCACTATGGCCGTAGCTTTGGCGTTGAGCCAACTCATGCTGAGGATGCGACGGAAGGCCTGTTCAATTTCAGATGTTTAATTCCTTACTTACGAAATCTTTTCATGCTTTTTTAAACACTAACCGATACAGTTTACTGAAAATTTAGCTGCACCAAATTTTGATCTCTAAAAATTCGTATTCAACCTCTACATTACAGTAGAACTTCAATTTGTTCATTAATACGGACCCAAGGTAGTTGACTTGTAGAAAAGTTTGCAAAATAGTACTAACGGTTTCTAGCACTACAAATATGCTAGAAAAGCTTTGTGGTATTTGCCAAGGTGTATTTTGAAGACTTGACTAAAGGGTTCGAACTAAAAACTTAGGTGACGAATTGCTATTTTGTATGTAACATATTTTAAATCGTTGGGTTCGGGGGCATAACTGCGCCTCCCCACCAGCCGCTAATGGTAATATGCTTGTGGATAGTTTTAGAAAATCAATTGCAACTGAATTTGAACGACAACTGCGGTGTCTGTTGTAACTACACTTGAAAGAATTGTTATTAAATCGTTATGAGAAAAGTAATGTAGAGTAAATAAAAGTAAACTCAAATACTGAAATTGGTTAGATTTTGGATGTAAACGTTGAATTGCAAATGAATTCTAAAGTTCAACGTTGAATTGCAAATGAATTCTGAAGTTCAACGTTGAATTGCAAACGAATTCTAAATAGATTCTTAATTTACACGTCGCATTGTAACCAAATTCTAAATGAATTTTTAATTTAAAAGTTGAATTATAAATTAATTGAGCTGAACTCTTAACGAAAACAACGATTCTGTATGATTTTTGTGTAAAGACACATTTTTGTGAAAATTAGCCCCACGGCGGCTGACACACTTTGGAATTTAATTGGAAATTAGCGCCAAAAACCTAGCTTACACATATATAGGAAATAATGTAACCTTACTAAAAATATTGCAATAGGAAATAATTTAGAATAATAGTCACCGTTTCAATTAACGAAACCTGATTTAACAGATACTTCAATGAACAATGAGGAATGTAAGGAAAATTGAAATGTACAAGCAAGAAAAGTGAGAACTTTAGCAGTAACTTTGGGATTAATAAAAAAAATGTTCCAAAGATAAGATTAGTGTACTTAATTGATTGCCATCTAATTTGTGATAACGTAATTTACCTGGATGAAGTACTTTTTCGACACATGGGTGTGATTCCAAAAACCGCGCAACTTTGAGCCCATTGGCCATATGCTCCCTCATTCGGAGGTGCAATGTTTTCAAGCTGCGGTTAACCAGGTAACAATCAAACGGCGATGGCACAGGTCCAATGGCTACGCAAAGAAAAAACGACCACAACTCCATATTCATACTGGGTTGTTGTTTTTTTATATAAAATAAGCGTTACCGTTCTGTAAATACCGCAAACGATTATGGAGTTCTTCGTCGCTAAGCATGCAGGCCCCCATGATGACATCACTGTGGCCGTTCATATATTTCGTTAGTGAGTGCATAACAATGTCGGCACCCAATTCCAACGGACGTTGGAAGTACGAGGACATAAACGTGTTATCAACCACAAGGATCACACCTGGTTTTTTGTGTACGATCGTGGCAACTTTTTCAATGTCAACCAGTTTAAGCATGGGATTCGTGGGCGTTTCGATCCAAACAATCTAATACCGAATCAAGCGTTACAATAGGATATCTTTCATACTCAAGGTTTATTACCTTGGTATTGTCTTGCATAGCTTTTTCGACATTGGCAGGATCAGTGGCATCAACGAATGAGATTTGGATATTCATACGCGATGCCACGTGCCTGAAATAACGATTAGTGCCTCCGTATAAGTCATCCATAGAAACTATATGGTCACCGGCGTTCACTAAATGCGTAATTGTGGTTGTAGCTGCCAATCCAGATGCAAAAGTCAAGGCTAGAAAAGAGTTGGCATTAATTTTCTATTTTTAACCCACGAAAGCGTAAAACGAGACAAAGAGCTGAATTTACAGACAATGTTCTTTTATAGTTAAGCTGGGTGCTAATCCGAAAACAATAGAATACAAATCTACTAGACAAACTCGTGTACATTATACTATGTATACAGTTTTAAATACCGTTACAAACTTTGAGATACTAGTTCTTGGGGGGAAAAAGAGGGAACACATGATCAGATATTTAGCTATTTTTCATGATAAGTTGACTAGAACTAAAAAAATTTTGAAAATAAAATTTCAATTTCGAAATAATTTTTAGATTTTTATTCAGAAAATACTTTCATAGTTAAAAATATTAGTGAAAGATAACTATATAGTTCTATAAAGTTCTGCATTACTAACGAACTATAATATTGGGACGCTCAGCGCAAAACATATAGGAAGTAAATTTTCGTATCCGAATTCAGACACGTTAGCAGCCAGATGTCCGACAAACTACTATGAAAGTAATTTGTAATCTCTTGCGATATGTTATCAACCGTTCGTAAAATTATGCTATCCTCGGACTCTGCGGCTAGCTCTGAATTATAGATAAATGTACTCTAGACAGCTTGTTTGTAAATGAATTCAAGTGTAATAAAATCTTACTATTCCATACTTGAAACTGCAGTAACGTACATTTGTAGTTGTTGGATCTATATTTAATATACTGATTAGCTATGTGTTGAAAGACTCTTGAAAACAGAAACGTTTCGGTTAACTAGTTTACAACACTTCTACATATATTTTTATGTTGTTAATTACCATATTTAGCTCCTTCCACGGAAGCCAAGGCAGTTTCCAACACATTTCTGGTAGGGTTTCCACTTCGGCCGTATTCGAAGCCCTGCAATCAAGTACAGCAACGTTACCATGAGTATTACGTTTCATTGCGTGTTATCAGCCATATTATATTTCCACTGTTTACGACGAATTAATCTACTACCTAATCTTATCGCAGTTTTACTAACGCTCCTGAAGTTTGAAAAGCATTATCTATTAAGACAAAATGTAGAAAATTAAATTTAGACAGCATTTACCCTGTGTTCGGCAGGTGCGTCTTGTTTAAAAGTGGTCGCCAGAGAAATGGGTGGCACGACAGCTCGTGAATTCCATTGCTCTGGTTCTTGACCATCGTGAAGCGCTCTTGTAGCAAAAGTTGCGTCTTGTTGGCGATAATTGGATTCAGACATGATCTAACGAACCAGAACATTAATATTTGCTTTACGAAATTGTCTTCCAATAAAATACTTCGTCTAGATATAATTGACCAAAAAAAGACACGTAATAAGAAATTTTCAAAATGTTATTCTTTACTTGAGAACCGGATGATGAAATTGCAGGAAGGTGAGAACTGTTATGTGTACTGAGCTTCCGACACAAGGGTTTCAAAGTGTACACAGCTACTGAAGCACTATGTGCTAGTACGGTAGGTTAGATACGGCGGCAAGTGGATTCACGCGGAAGCCGAGCCTCCCCGGCGCGTTGACCTGGGGTAGAGAATGTATTGTACTGCTTAACCCATAGAGGGCAGGATACCATGCTAAAAGTAATATTTATTTTAATTTTAAATACGAACTCACGTCGTTCCCGCCATTTGTGCGATAAAAAAATGCATGAAACGTACAGTGCTGAGCAAAAAAAACTTTACATGGGATTGCGCAGAGGTCTAATCTAGCCTCCTGAGGCTGATTAACTTTCATTATCTACCGAAGGGTCTCGAACGAATCAGCTGGGGAAAGGTAGACCGCGCAGTTTGAAAATCTTCGCACGTAATTATGAAAAAAGTATTCGTATTGCGTAATTATTATTGACATGAAATATGCAAAGAATGTTTGTTTTGAATAATTATTATTGATACAAATTAGGGACGAAAACTTTCTTCAGTTGTCTCAGAATTTCGACATTGAGAGGAAAGGTTAAATAAATTTACGTGAACTGTAATTGTGCTGCAAACAAATTAGTCTTCACAGTCAAGATTAGACTATCAAAACAGACAGCAGCAAAATGTTTTGAGAGCAATAATAAATAATGTAGATATCAACAATATCTGTGACACTAAGTGTTCTGGTTACGTAATCGAGCAATGTTTTTGCAACAATACCAATGGCGTAACTTACGCAACAAATCGTGTTATCTGTCTTTTTCTTACAAAATCGAACACTTTCAATTTTCGCGGTCTACCATCACTTCGACAGCGATTGGCGACTCTCAACACTTAATGAAATTAATCAGCCTCAGGAGGCTAGATTAGACCTCTGCGCAATCCCATGTAAAGGTTTTTTTGCTCAGCACTGTACAGTACTCGTCATAAAAAACGACCCAAACAAACCGTCGGGTGCCTAACGGCCCGGCAGTTGCGCGAGCGGTGTCCCGTTTTTCCGTCTTTCGAACGTTTTTGACCCGCAACAAGGCTTCCTCACAGTGGCTTAGGCCGTTAGCAATAGGATGGTTTGTTTGGGTCGTTTTTTACGAAGAGTACTGTACAGTGGTCGGCACATAAAACGACCCAAACAAACCGTCCTATTGCTAACGTCCCACGCCACTGTGAGGAAGCCTTGTTGCGGGT